>SNVD02012918.1:0-71399 GCA_013180625.2 Boswellia sacra
ATGAATTATATTTTTTCATTACCAATAATTATACCACTTCTTGTAAATGGGTTCAAGCATCCAATATGCCAATCATCATATGCCTACAACAAATCAAGGTTCCTAACTAGATTTGTGTCGGTAAGGAAGAACCATACATCATCTAGAAAGGATCCAAGCATTTGATGTGCCAAGGATTGTCGACAATGGATCAAAACCTCCACTTTACGAGTGGTGTCAAGATTGATTAAGAAATTAAATATAAATCATATTGAATAAACATTATAAGATTAAGAATATTAAGCACATATTAAGGGTTAGAGAATCCTTATTCTCATATAAAGGGTTTCACCCTTTCACCTTAGCAAAAGAGAAATTAGAAGAACATTATAATAGAAAGAAAATAAAATATAAGAAAAAGGAAATTCATTAATAACATAAACACACAAAACACAATACAAGATCCTAGCTAAAGCCAAAATGTTCCAGCAAGGCCAAGATGCCCTAATGGGTCACAAGGCACCTCTATTTATAGATACATCCAGGGGCAAACTTGTCAAATTACAAGGGCATAATTGTCAATTATTAGTTGTAAATATCTTTGACAATTGGGATCATTAGGCACCGACTTTGACCATCAATTTTGACATTGAAATGTTAAGAATTTTAATCACATGTCTTCATAAAAGTTGTAGATATTTCTCTCACTTTCTAGAACATATTGATTTGCACAATTTGGATACGTATTTTGAGAGATACGGTCCAAATACTGAGGCCTGGTTAGACTGGGCTGAGACTGTAGATGGGTTCACTTCAAGCCCAATTTTGGTCCACTAAGAGCCCGAATTTGATGATGCTTGTGAAATGCAATCTTGTATATAATTGAATCAGATTTCCAAAACATTAAGATTTGCACCATTCTGATCTATAAATAGAAAGTTATGCCCATTTTACCAAACCTGCAACAAAACCAAAATTAAGAGAAATTAATTCCAAAGATGCAAATGCTACAAATATGCTTAAGTTGAGGAATTTAATGATACTATTAATGCAATATGATGAACTAAACTCTTATTAAACATGCATATTTAAGTGTTCATCATTGGCCCACTATAAAAATTGAACTGTATATTTTGAATATTAATGGAGATTTGTTAGCCATAATCCTTATTTATTGACACGTATGAATGATCAAAGTCATATCTTGGACCTATTAAGGTACGAGGTGTGACAGTAGATATGGAATTCATGACTTCAAAAGGATTACAGAATACCATCTTGATAGTTTTACAAAGTTTTATTTGAGAGAATCTTGTTCAAGTGTTTAATGAAAGTTATTCATTAAATTGAGATTTATTTTAATAAATATCAAATCATTTAAATGGTGTAAAACTGGTATCAAGGGCCAAGATGTAATTAGAAAGGTAACACGGTAAATCATACGTAGCTCCGATTATTAGTATTCCATAAATGGTTATTATGTAAACCTAATGTTTAATCGATAGAGCTTAATGACATAATTTAATCATATTAAATTATTAGGTTTTCTGTAAAGAGTATTTAATTCAAGAGTACAGCTTTAGACCTATAGTAGAATGGACCAAAGTTAATAGATATAGCCCACTATAGTTATGAGATAACATGGTACTAGGTCAAACTTATTAGAGCTTGTAATTAAATATGTCCATCAAGGTCTCCTAGGTAACTAATATAAATTGTCTAAACAAGGATTGAGCTTGAATTATTTAATTTAATTGGGTTTATTAGAAAATAAAGTACATGCATTAAATTAAATATATTTGACTAGTAAATGAGCTTATTATTCAATTAATTTGATTAATTAAATAATAGAGTATTTGGGCCAATTTATTTAATTAGATTAATGGGCTTATAATTAATAGCCTACATAAAATTGGGTATCTAATTAAGTATTAAAAGCTCAATTAAAAACTTAATGAGATTAAATTCTAGGAGTCCAAAATATTAGTTAGACTAAGCCTACTGGGATTAGGTTTCCTAGTCAAAATAGGACATGGATGAACAGAGACATAAAATGATGAATTAGGTCAGTGTTGTAATAGTTTTCTTGTGAACAAAGAACCAAACCTGATACTATTCACACAGTTATTGCTCACGTGACATTGTCATCGGTCACTATTTCACGAGACACTATTCACCGATTACTATTTCACGAGGCATTATTCATCGACCACTGTTCACCGATAACTGTTCATCGACATAGTTCAATAATTTCAAGATGCCTACACGTCTCGTTTAAACAGTTTTCAAACATACCTAGAAACTGAAGTAGTGAAAAAGCAAATCAAACTTTTGAAGTCTATGCTCACAAGATCTTGGTCCCAGAGGCTATTGCGCAATTTTCAAGTATTCAGATTTGGCACCGGGTTCCTGCATTTTATTTGTGCAGGTTTTCTCACATGAAGACTGGATTGAAAATAAGACTTTCCACTTGTTTGATTTGTGCTTATTTAGGCATGATGAATGCGATTGTACCTAATGACTTCTAAACTTTCACGTATGTATAATTAACTTATGATTTTATTTGTGGATTATGTATAATTTATGAATTATTAACTTAATATCACGTTTCATGTTAGACATTAGCTTTGCTCCCAAATTTTTATTTGCAATGAATTAATTAAAAAGAATTAGATGCAAAAGAAATTTGGTTATGAAAATGGATTTATGAAATTGGAAAAGACAGAAACTCTATCTGGTAACCATTTTTTACGGCGATTCCCAAAACCACAATAAATAACTCAAAAATATAGACCATAACAACATAGACTTTTTATTGCGGTTTCTAACCATCGTGGTAGCTCGCAGTATATAAAACAGTTGTCGTGAAATCAAACAAAAGTTATTTATGGCAGGCGGATGAACCATAGTAAAAAGGCTTTAACAGTTGGCCAAAACCACAGTAAAAAGATAACTGACTTTATATGGAGGGCTGAAACCACCATAGGCCCGTCATAAATAGCTTTTTAGTGTAGTTTTGGCCCACCATAAAAAAACCTTATTTGTAGTAGTGTGCAAAGGGCGAAATGCTAAAATTTAAGATTCAAGTATTATAAAAGATACAAATGTCTGAACAAATGTCTCTCTCTAGAGGTCCATTTCCATGCACTGAAAGATCAACTTCATGCAAGGAAAATGATGTCGGACATCTAATAACCTGTCCAACAACAACTAGAAAACAAGTGCCATATACTAATTGAGAATAAAATTGTTCAAGTTTAATAACTTATTTTTTAATAATAAAAATCACCATAATAGAAAATATACATAATTAACTACAAATCTTTGTCAAAATAAAAGTGCAATTAGCATAGTCTTTATGCTCTGAGGTCACTCATATCGCTTACCAACTACAAAATGTCACCATAACATAAAAATTTAAATCCATTTCTTTCTTTATTTCTTTTTCTTTTCTTTTCTTTTTTCATTTTTTTAAAAAGAATTTCCAGACAAATTATTTCATACCTCAATGATGATAGAGTTTTATAAAGATAAAAATATTTACACATATAGCACTACAAGAAAATGGGTCTTTTACCGCGGGCCGAAACCGCGGTAAAAGGACTTCTACGACGGGCCTACGGCGGTTTTGGCCCGCCGTATAAAATGGCGCAGTAAAAAATAATTCTACTTTTTACCGCGGTTTTGGCCTGCGGTAAAAGGGGTTTTACTGCGGGCCATAGGCCCGCGGTAAAATTTCGTGGTGTGGTCGTCACTTTTTACCGCGGGCCTAAAGTGACAAAAATTGTTGACTTTTTACAAGCCCGCGGTAAAAAGTCCTTGTTGTTGGTTTCATAAATCCACTTGTACAGTACATTCAAAGAGATTCTTGGCCTATTTCGTTTTCCTTCTCTATAATTTCTGGGCTCCTTCACCACCCAAGAGAAAGCGACACAGCCAAACAACAGAAGAAACTTTGTGTTAATTAAATAACTGCACACATATGTTGAGTGCCCATCTTGGTGTTCCCACGTCTCTCTGTGTGTGAGTGTGTCAGAAACAGAGAAAGAGTTACCTGTATAACACTATGAGCAGCAAACCTCTATCTGCTGGTATGAAAGCTCACATCTACTTTTTCCTATGATACACGAGATAGGCCTGTCACCAGTTCCTCTGCACAATATGGTCCAAACTCATCACATTAAGAAGCAATTAAATTAAATCATATAACAACTTTTTCAAAGGATAACATTTCAACATCATCAATTATTTAGATATGAAAAGATTACAATCTCAATGATGCTAAACTAGATGGAAACAAAAGTGCAAAGCCTGAAAGCAAGAAAAACATATATGCATGAGCAGCCTCTCTTTTTCTAAACAAATTATGTGCATTTTCAGTGTTAAATCTAAACAAAGTGACAATAATTCTCAACACAGCAGAAAAGGGAAGCTGCATTCAATAATAAGAGTAAATTCAAACACCTGAAGTTTTGAGAATGTAAAACTCCATCGAATAAAATAAAAGATGAATCAAGAAGTAAACTTACTAATAAAATTAAATCCTTCGCAAGCAAATAATCAGGCATTTCACCTTCCATTACAAATCTAAGAGTTGGGGGCACCTGAAATTTAGAATTGAAAGATATTACTGAATCAACCACGCAGGAGTGTAAAAAGCAAAACAATTTTACTAAATAATTTTGAATTCTTGGAAACTACCTAAGGAAAATAAGTACATAGCCCAAAATTAAAAGATAATAATAGTAGTAAATAATAAAACAATTTTTCATTTTCCTTTTGTCTATTGAATAGTTTGTTTAGATATGTTCTCTAACAAGATAGTATATATTACTTTGAACCTAAAGCAGAAAAGACTGAAAATGCCTTCTACAATTGTTCCATGGACAAGCAGCAATGCTCATAAGTGTTCTAAACTAACTGGCTTCCAATTTGAGACTCCTATCTACTGGGAATCCAAGGCAGGTGCAGATTTTTTCAAACCCTCTACCATGCACATTTAAAGAGCAGAAAAAACACAGAAACCTCATTTGTCGTCTCCGGTAAGGTTAAAAAAGGGTAATATGCACTACTTCAATCCATTTACAGCCAAATCTCACTTTAAACATTACTCGAACTTGATAGATTTCTATATAACAAGTATTATTTTGCTTATAGTATTTATTGCACACACAGAACATGCATACATACATGTCTAGATAAGAGAGATTTCTTTAAAGAGCCCATTACTGGATCTTAATAAATTTCTATATGAACCATGTACACAGATGGTATCACAATCACAAATGAAAACACAAACAGCTTTGAAGTAGAAACTTCAGAATCATGCTTTCTCAAAAGCAAAAAAATATTCGCAGCAAATGAACTATGAACAATAAGCTCTCATTTTCAATAAAACTATTTAACAAATTCCATAAGTTCCAGCAAATAAACCCAATTTCTATTGTGGACTGAAGTTTAATTAAATCTAATTTAAAACACATGCATAACTCAAATGCAATGTTTAACTTTAAATGGACTTCGCGTTCACCAAAAAGGACCACGTAAAAGTCATAAAGAAAAATCTATACCCTTGATGACTCATTCTACACTAGTTTTTCCACAAATATTCTTAGTATACTTATACATCTATAGGCACCCACAAGCTGATATCAATGCCTTCAAGTTCTACCCCAGCCACAAAAATCTGTTGCTATTTCATAGCAACAAACAACCATTACAAAAGGAAAAAAGTGAAGGGAAAAAAGGCAACATAAAGTTAACCACCAGTAAACTCATTTCATAACACACAAATTATAAAAAAGGTAAAAGGCCCGGAAAATAAACAATAGTTATACTCACTTTCTCTGGATCCTCGATCACCAATTACTCCTGGAATCCTTGGTCCACTAACAACTGTGTCCAGCTGTAGCAAAACAATCAAACTTAGAATGTACAAGACAAGTCTCATATATTTTAACATTAGAAACCATTTTCAACCACTGATACAAAAGCCATGATTAACAACCAAACAATGACAATACTGGCACATACCACGATTAGAAAAGCACATATGCAAAAATTAGAGAATACAGAAAGTTCATTATATCCATAGATGATATAAATTGCCAAATTCTTTTCACAGAAAAGCTATAACTATTTACTCTAGAGCAACCAACAAATAAAGAAAAAAAAAGAAAGAGAAAAAAGAAAAAATCAGATAGTCTGCTATCATTTATTTATTTTCTGTTGTATTCTAACAACAATACGAGAACTGAATTTCTGACAATTATGCATAGGTACTCAGTAGAGAATGGAAACTAAAAACAGAGAGCCATCTTGGAACTAATTTCTGGCAATAAACAACGACCCCAAAAATGAATCAAGAGAAACTTTTTCTCTCTTCAGCCAAAATAACAAATCCATCATTGACACACTGATGCATGGCAAACTGACCTTTGAAAATGTACTAGCAAGATCATCAATCTCGGATAAAGATCTCAAAACCTCACCCTGCAATTACCAAAGAGAAAGTTATTTGCTGCAGCAAAATCTTTTAGAATTTAAATAATCACAATTGAATTTTAACATTTTAAACCACATGTGTAGGTATTTGAATAGCAAATTCAGAGACTAGGCTCTGTCAATTCACAAACCCAATCAGAATATGCAAGTATCCTCATTCATTTCCAGAAGCCTCACAAACTCTGGCTCATCCATTATAAGCAAGAACTATATACAGGAATAAATAAAACTCAATTCAACAATTCCATAAGAGATCACCCATCAAATGCTTCAATGCATCTGCTTCATAAGGCACATAAAAATCCTAAAGGACCCAAAAATTACTTCCAACACATTTCAGCCAAAAAAACAAACAAGTTTAAATTATTTACTAACGAAAATAAAAACACACACACACACCCCTCACAAAGTTAAGTAAATTAAAAAAAAAAAACTGTAGCCTATTCGCAAAGAATTTAAGGATTAAAAAAGTATTTGAACACCATTTTCAAGTAGCAAGACAAGCAACAACTTAAATTCTTCCATGACAACAATAAATCACCAAAATCCTAAACGCAATGCATATAATGATCTATTAACGCAGGATCCTGAGAATTGTTGCTTCTGAACACCGTGCAGCTAGACACAGACCATTATTAGAGTATCAAACAACACTGGCTTCTTAATTATTGTTTAAGAAAAGAATACCAAAAGAGCATTATTAGAGTCAAAAAAAAAAAAGAGAGAGAGAGAAGAAGTACACATGGTAAAACGAGAAATCAATTCTAACAAATTACATATATAAAACAACCACTGCAAAAAGCACATTAACAAATGTTTCCAAAACGATCAAACAAACACCGACCGAATTTCAGTTAAAATCAACTGGAAATGTTGATTTCTGTAAAAATCTATAAAACTTATTTTTGTAACAATTGAAATAACAATTGAAACCAAAAAGATAAAAGACGAAATAATACCTCCGAATTTCTGTAAGAGTGAAGCAAAAATAGCAGAAGAACGCAGGGGATTTCCAGTCGGTTCGGAGCAGAAGAATGCAGGGGATTTCCAGTCGGTTTTTCGGGGAAACAAGCAGCCACTGTTGACAACAATGGCCGAGCTTTGGCCGAACCACCGAGGAACGGCGCGACCGAGCTTTTGTACGAGATAACAGCAACTGTGAGCGAGGAATGACGCGACGAAGGGGGAAGCACGACGTTGAGAGGTTGAAGGATGAAGGACGAACGGTGCGACGAAGCGTGCTACGAAGGGCGAAGCAAAATTGGGGAAAAAATTGGCTGCTTGTTTATATTAGGGGATATTACAGCTTTGGGCGGGAGAGATTAGAGTTTGGACGAAAAAAATTGGGGAAGGGAAATTAGGGATTCAGAGGGAAAAGCGGGAGAATTGGGGGAAAATTTTGTTTATATTAGGGGACTTTACTGCGGGCCACAAAACCGCAGTAAAGTCTGTGGAATCTACGGCGGGCCCGCCGTAGAATTTTTATTTTTACCACGGTTTCGGCAGCCCGCGGTAAATATATGCAGTAAAAAGCCATCTGTGTTGTAGTGTAGCAATACATAGAGGTATACATCTCTTTCTATTATGCCTATAGTTGAGAGGCCAATTGGAAACTAAATAAAATTAAATTCATTTTTGTAATGAACTTAGAAATCTGGAGTACGATAAATTTGAAATCTATTTAGTAAAATTGCAACTCATCTTGCTTTCCCCAAAATTGAAATTTTGCTTTCAAAATATAAACAATTCCCATTCCAGTGGTCAACATAGTAGCATGGAGTGGACAATGGATGCACCCAAAAAAAAAGTGTAAATGAAAACAGTACAAAACAATAGTTCCAATAAATCCATCCTAAAACCGTGCGCTATTGAAGTGCAAGGCACTTGAAACCATCATGCTACTATCGTGTGATTGCTTTGCTTTATTTATATTATATATTTTTATTTAATATTATGTTTAATTTATTAAAAATTATGGATTTTAATGATACGTTCCATTTGATATCCCTACTTATCCCTAACATATAGGTAGTTAATTTGATTTTGAAGTTGCTGACAGGTTTGAGGGATGGACCTTATTTGCCCTTACAGTTACTAAAAAAAAAAAAAAGTAAAACAAAAAATTGCTCCACCCAGTAAAGCATCTATGACTAATAATAATAATGGACTAATTAAAAATAATAGGGACAGTGAGATTTATAATTTACTTTTTAAGTTCAAAATTATTATTTTTTTCAAGAGGGAAATTAATATGGACACTTTTAGGTTTAAATTTACTAACTTTGTTTCATAACTGAGCTTGACCTTTATGTTTAATAAAAACGAACATTAACATCCTTAAAATATATTAAATATATTTAAAATAAAGACTACAGATTAGCTTTTGAAATTTTTGAGTTCAACTAGTTAACCCAAAATTTTTTTGAACGTGATAAAGGCTTCAATTACAAGTTTACCCTAGATTGAACGTGAAGAGAAAGTGGGCCTCTTTAACCTTAGATTGATGTCAGTTAAACCCTTCGTTGCCATCCCTAGGTGGGACTTCATGAACCACAGCAAATGGTTGTGTGCATATTCAATACAACTCAGCTTAAAAAATTGCCTTACCTCCTAATTGGCTGTTGCCTTGTTCAGAATACCAAGTAAAAATGGTAAGAAAGAGAAAATGAAGATCTTTCTTTTATATGTAAAATCAAATTCCAGTCAAGCCCCTCAAAAACTGCATTATATTTCAAAAGGAGGCTTTTTTTTTATTAAAAATAACTATTGTTGTGTATCTTAAACATTCATTAATTTATGTAATTACCAACCTATTGAAAGATTTTTATTCAACGCTCTTCTCCTGTAAATCTATCCAATCAATGGCTGTTCTACAATGGAAGTTAGAATTTGAACAGTTTTTTATTTAATGCTTACAATAATTTATAGTGCTTAAAATTAGCAACAATAGTGTACACCATGTTCCCGAAAGGATTGTTGCAACCATTGGCTTTGCATTTCAAGCCCAGTATCTCAAGCAAATCCAAAATATGTGCCATTCTCGGACATCCATACAATATCTGCATTAAACATTCACAAGGATTACAGAAGATGTAGTGATCAAATCACTAGCTAATTTAGATTAGAAGTTGGAGGTCGACCACGCCCCCTCATGAATCCTCTGGTTCCATCAGGCATTCTAGGGCCAGGAGGTGGCTTTGAAGTCTCATGGACATTAGTGAAGGAAGTAGAAACATAACCTGAAGAAGACCAAATATATTAACAAGAGTATCAATCCAATGGTAAGGGAAAAAAAAAAAAAAACCAAAAACAAAACAAAACAAAAAAAAAAAAAAACAAAACAGAACCAAAACTGAAGCTGTTAGTCTAAATACCCAGCCTAGCGGTTCCATGGTTGCTTTGTCTCCACGATGGTCCTCGAATTTGACCCTTCTGCCAATTTTTCTCCTCGTAAATACCATCATTTCAAAAGCATAAGCTGATAGGAAAATGCATTTAACTCATTAAAAGAAAAAAAAATTGTATACTTCAGTTAGTTCAATTGGCAATATTTTCTTGATAAAACGACTTAAAAGTACTAAAAACAGGTAAATATACCATGTAATTGTTACACTTACCTCTTCAGCAGGGGTATAGTCCAATTTGGCCTGTAATATCTCCTTAGCCAAATCCCTATCTTCATCAGCATCAAAGAAACATTGACGAGCCTTAGCATCATGGACTAGGGTCTTCCAAAACGATTCACTACTAGTTAAGGTTCCTTCATTCCCCAAAATCCAAAGACAGTGCCTACAGTGTGTTGCAGGAACAGTACTTATTTTCCAGAAATGTTAAAAACGAGTTAAAAGCAATATATGATAATATTTTACACGAAGTAGTACCTAGCCCTCGTAAGAGCAACATTGACTCTCTGTGGCTTGGACAAGAATCCAATTGATCCACCATTGTTGCACCTTACAGTGGATATGATTATGATGTCCTCCTCTCCACCTTGGAACCCATCAATTGACTTCACATTTACAGTAAATCCATCATTGTTCATATACTTGCATCCAATTTTTTTCTGAATTGCGAATACTTGAGCATTATAGGGAGCCACTATACCAATGCTGAGCTCCTCTCTTGAGCCAATCCAAGCTGCTTAATAAATATTTCCAATGACATAAAAGATAAGATTCAATTATCACTACCCATTTGTGAAGAATGCTATGAAATTTCACCTTGATAGACATTTTCTTACAACTAATGATACATGGAGAACAAACCTGGCTGATGATCATTACTGTGCCCCTATTTCGAGCAATTTTTCTAATAAGTTGCTCCTCTCAACTTTGTACGATAATAATAAAACAAAATAAATATGACTACTCTTCAACACTTACCTTCATACAACTTCTGCAGAATTTTTGTCACCACGGATGCCTCAACCATATTTCTACAGCTATGGTTACAGAACTCTTCTATTCCACCAATTACATTAACGAAAGCATAAGGACCAAAAATTGTCCCAGGCAAATAGTTTTTTTCATAGCTTTCCGATTTAACAATTGGAGAATCTAAGATCTTGTTTTGATAAAAGTGTGAATTCGGGAAGAAGCTAATTGCTGGATGCATCCTGTATTGCATATTAAGCAAGTGTTTTGAGTGACCTAATGAGCTCAACCTCTCAAATAAACTTCTACCAAAACCAGCTTCTTCGGAAATCTTCAATAACAGAGGAAAACAAAAATGTGAATTAAGAAGCCAGTATGAAACGTATTGAAATCAGCACATTCGAAAAAGGTTCATAAAAGAAAACAGGAAAAAATGCTAAGGAAACAAATTAGCATGAATACGTGAATAAGATGTCAAAAATAAAATGAACATACTTTGCTTGAAACGATTGCTGGTAACTGACAATCATCACCAACTAGAATAGCATGCTGTATACCAGGGAGTTGCAGAGGTATGGTCGACTCGCTTTCCTTTAGTTGTGCAGCTTCATCAATAACAAGAAAGCTTAGCACTTTCATTTCCAGTGAGTGCAGCTCATATGAACTAGAAGCAGTGCAAAAAGTAAAGAAGCATTTTTGAAACAGAAATCCTTTAATGAGTCTTTGCTCATTGAACTAGGAAGGTCAAGTCTATTGAAGGAAGTGCGAAGAGCTCTTAAAAGAGAATGACATTCACTTCTCGTCTTTTGCAACAAGTACTTCCCATCCCCAGTTTCCTGAGAAAACTCTTCACATACTGAAAGTGCAAAAAGCTCCTCCAATTCCTCAGAAACTACGTTGCCTTGAAACAGGATAGTTTCAAAAGAATCAAGTAATGAAGTAAGGGCCATCACCTTTCCAAAATTATTTTCTGAAATAAAATTTTTTGACATATGAGTACAGAAGATCAAAATACATCTCCTAAGAGCAGGACCAGTACAATCAAATCTTTCTCTCAAATATTCAAGAAATGACTTGGTTTCCTGCTTGCTGCCTTCAGGTTCCTCGCTGCATTCTTTCTCTTTGATTTCATTTTTGGTTTCCTGCTTGCTGCCTTCAGGTTCCTCGCTGCATTCTTTCTCTTTGATTTCATTTTCATCACTATTTTTTCTCTTCATCAATTCATTATCCAAGAAGATATGATACTGAGCAACACAATCTGCAAGTAATTCTATCATGGAGTCAAAGCAATGACTCCAACCAGTTGACGGAGCAAAGCACTTTGAAAGCTTTTTAATGCGATAGTCCAAATATATCTCTTCATTCCCTGCACTAACTTTCAGTCGGCCTTTCTGCCAAATAAAAGAATGTCTCCTAGCGGACAAAATTGAGCCTTACTTACAGAGTTAGGTTGATCAGAGGATTGTTTCAACAGCTTCAGAACACGAGACGCCAAATCAGTAATTGCAACATTTGTTGGGGCACAAGCAAGGGTTCTGCATTTCATTCTTAAGAGGGCCAAGAGAAGCATACTAACATTTTTAGTTTTTCCTGTCCCTGGTGGCCCCCAAATAAGCTCAATGGAAGTCTTGTGGTCACAATGAATACTCCGAAGACAAGCGAAAATAGCACCAGCTTGTGAATCATTTAGTGTGGACAACAAATTTGGACAAAATTTCTCTTTCCAATTCTCCTCACTCTGCTCGGGACAGAGTTTACAGTTTTCCTCATCCTGTCATTCACAATGAAAATTTCAACTAAAAAACTCAGCATCTCAATCTAATTAGTTTTCTGCTTGCAAAGCATTCGAACTCTTACCAATGGATGATTGCATAGAACTTGGTTAATGATCCTCGAATTTTCGGATATGTGCAATGAATTCCATACTCTTCTGTTGGGTAATATATTTGCCAAGAAAATCATAAACAATGATTTCTTCATCTTGTCATCAATTTGGATGTCTTTTGTAGTCTGGACCTTAAAACTAGTAGTAGAGTTGTCATCCCCATCTGGGAACTTTTTGACTGATACAAAAGTCCACATCCTCACCACACTTTGGAGATCATAGACACTTTCGGGCTTGGCATCTGCTAAAATTAAAATATCCCCTGGCAATGGTTTGTAAGGCTCCTTGTCACGGTTACCGAATGTGTTCCTCCAGGAAGCAACTTCAACTTGATATAACTTGGGGCCATTTTGGCTGGACTCCTCAAAAGCAACTACTTTAGCATAAGAAGCTCTTGAAATAGCCCTGATGCCTGAGCACAGTTGTACTCGTGTTTCCTCCAGCAAAGGGTAAACAAAAGAACCAAAATACTGCCTGGCAGATTGAAATGATTCTGGAATTTTTTCCACCTAAAAAGAATGTAAGAATCCTTCAATCCCTGATAGAATATCTAATAAACTAGAAGATTATTTTGGCTGATGTCCAATTCATTGAATGACTATAGAATTTAGAAGAGATAACTAAATAGAAGAATTGTTTTAAAATTTTTCATGTTTATTTTGTTTTTCATTGTTTAGCCAAGCACAATGAATCATAAAAATATCCTCGGAATGAGCTGTAAAAACATTTAAATAGACAAACGTTGACAAGTATTAGTATGAAATCCACCGACAAAATCATCTACTTTGGTCAACTTGTCATGACTAAAAAATTAGATCGACTTGTCAATTGGTTTGACCATTAAAAATATATATATAAAGATCTGACTAAACTTTTAAATACTCTCACTAAATTTGGTTATGTACATAATTATCTGAAAAAAATAATGGATTTAACTTGTAAGCACTTTTCTATTCGTTGAGTAGAGCATTAAAAATAAAGAATGTAAATAAATGAAAAAGCCACAAAGTTTTTACATTATAATGGGCAAACCGCTTAAATTAGTTCTAACTACTAAATATATAGCTAGACTTGCTTTCTTTAACCACTCTATCATGCAATCTCGAGCCTAAAACCCACAAACTATAAGAGAATTAATGTAACAATTAAACCACAAAAGAAGTTACTAGCTAACCAAGCTAGATGCATGATATAACTCACAAGATAAAACCATAAAAATCTACCCTCAGACTCTACTTTAGATAGAAAAAAATATATGAAACATTAGTTGTTTTATGCACATAAGTAAGGGATTAGAAAAAGGTAACCTTATAATAAATTAAATATTCAAAAAGCTACATGAAGTTGGAGGAGAGAGATTTAATTAAAGAGAGCAAACCTTGTCCTTATAAAAATTATCATTTAAAATGTTGTCAAGTGACCATGAAAGCACAGTATTAGTGAAGCCAACATGCTCATCGAGAGCTGATTCCAGCTTCTTGCTACGTCCTTCACCTTCCATCCTTAACATTTCCTTTCACTGACTCTGTCATAAACCATACTTTACACCGGCGATATATGATTTTAACCCTTCAAATCCAAAGCCAATTATAGTAAATGGGATTGCTTAACCAGAAAGCAAGTAGAAGGAGACGATTGAGGAACCTAGCAATAGGACAAGCACCGACGTGTAGCACATCAGAAAGGGAAAGTAAGATCTTAATCTACAAGAAAGTTGAAAATTGACTTCACTACGCATTGTTTCAACCGAGGGTCGACAGCAACTGTAGCAAGAGGGTACGTGGGAACGCTGCAGGGTTGTAGCTAGCATGATAGTTCATGTTTATATCTCTTAGCCAGCCATAATCATAAATGTTACATTACGATCCTGCGTGGAATTGACTTAACCGGAGACTTCTTTTTGTGGATTTGACTTAGCTAGCGACAATTTTGTTGGAATTGACTTTTGTACCATTATGAGAGCTAATGTACCAAAAATAATTTAAAAAAGGGGGCAAAAATCAGTCACCACAAAAATAGACCTAGTTCTTTTTTATCCTGAATTACATTTATAACCTAACGGCATCCGTTGCCGTTAAGTTAATCTTCAATTACAAGTTTGCCCTCATGTTTGCTGGTTTACTGATTCAATTTATTGAGGATGTGAAGAGAAAATTCTGCATTGATCGCAAGCTGGAGCTCCCCAACCATGGATTGATTTAGTTCAAAACCCCACATTGGTCTACTGGGATTTTGTGGTTAATTTAAGAATGGGTTCTTACTCTTTGACGGGAAAGCCTTTGGTCTTTTTTCCTCTCTTTTTTCCACGTTTGGTCGTTGAGAATATATGTTTCTATATTTGGAATGAAATTCTAATAAAGCCCTTAAACAGTTAAACAAATGGCGCTAGTGCTCAAGGATTGTTTTGATTAAGAACAACAAAGTTGTCTATTCCAATATTCCATTAATTAATGCAATTACTAAATTGAAATTAGATTTGACTTAATGGTCTTCGCCTGTAAATATATCCCAATAAATAGCTACTCTGCAATAAATTGAACAATTCTTGATTTAATGCTTACAAGAATGTGTAGCACTCATAAATGCCAATAATAGGGCATTACTATGTTCCCTCAAAGTATTGTTGCAGCCATTGGGTTTGCATTTGCAGTCCAGTATCTCTTAAAGCATTCAAAGCTGAATGGTAAAGCCTCCCATCTAGTCTTGTTCCTTCTGACTTCATATCCCTCAAAAGCTTCACCAACTCATCAATTCGACTAAGTTTAGAGAAAACTCCAACCATGATCCCCGCCATAGCCCTGTCAATCACTCCCCCATTCATCCTGAACTCATTGTAGAACTTCACACACATCTCAAACTCTCTTACCTTATTGTAAGCACTTATAACAGTAGTGTAACTCACCTTATCAGGTGACACCTTTCTTCTCTTCATTTCCTTCCATAGCTTCTCCACTTGCCTCAAGTTCTTAGCCCTCCCATGCATGTCCATTAGAGAATTGTAAATCCATACATTTGGCTCACACGCTTTTGCTTTCATTTTTGCCACAAGCCGCATTGCATCTCTTACTCTTCCTGTTTTCCCATACATTGCAACCATGCTTGAATATGCCACAACACATTTGTCAAAGCCCTTTTGCTGCATCTCTACGAACACCATTTCTGCTTTTGAATACAACCCAAGGCGGCAATATGCATTTATTATTGAAGCATAGGTCACTTGTCCTGGCAAGCAGCCCTGCGAGATCAACTCTTCATATACCCTAACAGCAGCCCAATATCCTCTTTTTTTACAATAGCCATTCAC
The DNA here is from genome assembly GCA_013180625.2 of Boswellia sacra. NCBI lineage: Eukaryota > Viridiplantae > Streptophyta > Magnoliopsida > Sapindales > Burseraceae > Boswellia > Boswellia sacra. Next base: position 16,046 of record SNVD02012918.1, read on the forward strand.
AATTGCACATAAAATGCAATCAGAAACCTTTATTTTTGCATTCTTCATTGACTCAACAATTTTAAGAGTCTTTTCCATTGACCCTTCTTCGACATACATCAAAACCATCTTTAAAAACACTTCTGGATCCCTCAACACTCTCTTCCCTTCTGCTTCTTTGAATAGCTCTTCAGCTACCATTACTTCATTAATGCTGGCAAAAGAACATATCAAAGAAGCATGTATACGAGAATCCTGATTCAAAATACCTTTTCTTGACATATCTCTGAAGTATTCAAGAGCTTCGAAAGCGCGACCAGATTTCCCTAAAGATTCACATAGAATCCTGTAAATAGATGTTGAATATGGTGTTGCATCTAATTTCCTACTCTCAAATTCTTGAAACAATTCAACCACTTTCTCTGTGTCGCCAATTCTATGATAAGCTTCCATTATCTGGCAATAACAACTAGAATCCGGAACAATTCTAGCAGATTCCATTCTCTTGTACACTAAAATTGTACTACTAAACATGTGAAGTTTATTATAACCTCCCATTGCTGAATCAAAAGCCAACAAAGCAATTTCATCATCAGTTTTAAACACTTCAAGCAAACTATTTACAATTTTGAACTTCCTAGCAGAAATGCAACTTTTAACCAATCTTGAACAAGTATGAGCATCAGGCAACACATGGTAATTCTTAAAATCTTCAGAGAGCAACATAATCAAACCCCATTTCTTTGACCGTAACAAGTACCTGATCAGAAGCTTTAACGTTGGCTTTTCCGGTCTAAACTCTGGCCTTTCCTTGGCTTTCTCATAGTACTCATACGCCAGCTCCTGCGTTTGAGGGTCTTGTAACAATCCATACAAGAAACTATCAAACTTCTTGGCATCTGGGACGGACAAGGGTTCAGAATCCTGAAAGTCTTCATCCAATTCAACCGCGGAGGGCAAGTTGGTGGAAGCATCTTCTTCCAGGATTGGAGATGGGCAACCTGAAGAGTTGACATGGAAAATTAATGGAAGATTGGAGCTGGGACCAGCACTAGTACTACCAGTACTAGTAGTTGTAGCAACAAATAATGGAAGGTTTTTGCAGGATGAAAAGGGAGTGAATTTGCAGGAATTTACGTAAGAATTAAGGAAAGGTAATGAACAATCTGAAGAAATGGCCATTGCATTTGAGTTTGGAGATAAGATTTTAATTAGAAAAAAATTGTAAAAATAAAGAGTCAATTATTGCAGAGGGTGAGCGCAACGGGTGGGTTCGCTTTTATTGTGTGATATATATACCTTATCCCCATAGGATTTAACTAGCCTATTCGTATCATGTTAGCCACTAAATTTATTACACGTGGATAATTTTTGGACATAAGATATCCAGTACTCAAAAGAATGGCACGTCAGTCTTTCTTCAAATTTTACGGTAATTTACAACCTCCCCTACGGTTTTGTTAATATGAAACGGACCCCATGGGTTTGATAAAACTGCAAGATTATTCTCCCCCAAAATTTATCTAATTCGATAGATTTTCTTTATTAATGCCTTTATAGTCGTGTTTTTAAAAGATAATTGCGTACAAAGGCCTAATTATATTGTAAGGCTATTGACAAAAATTCTTTAAATTAGTTAGACTCTGGAGGAGTTATTTCTAATCTTCACTTAAAAAATTTGCAGAGACGAGCAATAGAAAGAGGCTTTTTAACAAAAAAAATTTTACATAAATTTATAACTTTTAATCTCTTCAAATTTAATAGTTAAAATTAAAAATAAAAAAATTATGTTTATATTATCAATTCATCAATCATTTTAATTATTAAGTTTTATAGATTAATAATTTAAAATTTATATCTATTTTTTTGTCAAAAAAAATCTAATCTGAGTTGTTCTCTAATCTAACGCTTAATTAGAAATTATTGCAAACATAATATAAAAAGAAGATAAAAGAGCAAAAAAAATAAAAAAGCGCACTATGGCATTGGAAAATGAAAAGACTTCCGAGAGTTACCATGCACACACCCCTTGGCTATGGTATAAGTCTTGTCAACTTTTCAACTCGCTTTTTTTTCTGGTATCTCATTCTGTTTAATGCAAAACATGTCATTCTTGTAATATTTTCAGATTCTCTTCCCTTGGGTATCGTAATGCATGCACTTTACTTACTAATTAAGTAACTCCATTTCATTATATAACTGTTTCTGTCTAATGGTTGTAGTTAAGGGTGGTAATTCGTGTCGTGTCGTATCGACCCATTTAATTATCGTGTCAAGATATAAAACACGGATTTGATACGATTATTAAACGTGTTACCCACGTGTTATAATCGTGTCATATGTAATTCACATAATTTACTTAATTATTTAACATAATTATGTATAATATATTATATTTTATATATTTATATCAATTAAAATTATTTTTAGAATATAAACCATTGTTAATATAAAATATTATTAAAATCATAACAATTTATTATTTTATAATATAAAAATATTAGTTTTATAATATATATGTTGTAAGTTAATAACAATTTATATTATTAAATGAGCTTACATACTAAGGATAGATAAAATATGTTTAACTATTCATGTCATTAAACGGGTTGGCATGTTGAACACTCTCAACACGAATCCAACCCATTTATTAATCGTGTATCGTGTTCGTGTCGTATTCATATCGTGTTCGCGTATCATGACCCAAATTGCCACCCTTAGTTGTAGTTTCATAGTGGATGATCCAGTTAGTAAAAGGAAAAGATCATGTCCACTTTTTTATTTAAAAAAATTCTAATCTGAGTTGTTCTCTGATCTAACACTTAATTAGAAATTATTGCAAATATATTATGAAAAGAAAATTGATGCAGCATGGTTTATTTTTACATTAGGGATAATTAAGTCTTTTCAATAATTTAGTTATTTAAAGTTTAATTGAATTAGGAATTTTATGATTTAGGAATGTTAACTCAATTAGGGATTTTGAATTTTCCTAATTTGATTAAAATCTAAATTGTTAGTTTATGAATTTTGACTTTCCTAATTTGACTCAAATTCCAATATGTCTTGATTAGTATAAATATAGGGTTTCATTATTATTTTGTTAAACATTGATTATTTGATATATTAAAAAGAGTATTCAAACAGATTGTTGGATTGTTGGATTGTTGGTTAATTGTGTATGAGTGTGAGTGTTTAAATACTCAAGTGTTTGATTTTGGTTTGTTCTTGTTACGGGTTCCCGTGAAAAATAAAAGAGAAAACCAAAAAATAAAAGCGCACTATAGTATTGGAAAATGAAAGGCTTCCGAGTGTTACCATGCACGCACTTAGAGGTGTGCATGGTACCCGCCCACCCGCCCGAACCTGACATACCAGCCATGCTATGGTGGAGGTAGGGTAGGGTATAAAAAAAATATAGGGTGTAGTATGGTAAATATTTTGAAAACCTCCAATGGTATGGTATGGTGGCGGGTATTTTTGTAAAAACCCGAAAATACCATACCATACCATACTTTTTTTAAAAAAATAAGAATTATACCACATGTCAATTTATAATTGGTTATGTATAATTTGTATGTGTGAGTGTTATATACACTAATAGAATATATAATGAAAAGAGTAAACCTAAATCCCTAACGCTCTATCATTTTGCTTGAATTTTGAAGTAGTAAATAATGTAATTGCTTGAGTATTCATGTTGTCATAGAATATGTAGTTAGATGATATTTTTGTATTATTATAGATACGATGTTACTTGATTATTTGTGTTGTTATAGAATATATAGTTACTTGATTATTTGTATTGTTAAGGATATGTAATTGCTTGATTTTTTTTATTTAGTACAAACTTTATGGATCATAATATTAAACATTGTCAAAATAAGAACTCAAAGTATCAAAATATTGAAAAAAAAGCTATAAAATAAACTTTAAAATCATTAAAAAGACATAGTGAAATATTGTCCAAATTCTGGTCAATTTGGTCAACCACCCGAAAAATACCACACCCTACCCACCCTTACCCTACCATGCGGGGATGTGGTATGGTATTGTATTCCAGAATGGTATGATATGGTACAAAAATCTAAAACCCGACCTAGGTAAGGTATGGGGATGGTATAGCGATACCACACCATACCACACCATATACACACCCCTACTCGCACTAAGTCTTGTCAACTTTTCAACTTCCTTTTTTCTCTGGTATCTCTTTCTCTTTATTGCAAAACATGTCATTCTTGTACTATTTTCAGATTCTCTTCTCCTTCAATATCGTAATGCATGCACTTTACTTCCTAGTTCAGTAACTCCATTTCATTATATAACTGTTTCTGTATATGAATGGTTGTAGTTTCATAGTGGATGATCCAGTTAGTAAAAGAAAAAGATTATGGAGGTTGAAGGCTTCACTGACACTGTGTTTTCATGGTCTCTTGAAGACATTTTCAATGAAGATATTTTCAAAGACAAGGTTAATTTGCTCCTTTTTCTCTTCTTCATTACATGCAGCTATTTTATACTTTATCATAAGGTCAATTTTTCTGTTAAATCTCCTTTAACTGTTTGCCTTAAACATAAATCAACTCTTATCCTCACACTTGCGGTCAGTTTTCCAAGTTAAAGTTTCCAAAATTTATAACAGGAGATATAACAATGGAACAAGTTATATTTGTCTGCTGATTGTGAGGGAAAAGCATTTTTTTTTCTTTTCTGGTTATGATGCTTGGTTTGATTAACTTAATCCACTTGGGCTATGCGAAGTATAAACTTTGTTATAAAGAAAGCTTTGCTCAATTATCCTATTATAGTTTCTCTCTGTTTGTTGCTCAAATGGTTTACTGTTTTACATGTATTATATTTTAATTAGTATGATTGTTAGCATTTGCCCCAATTATATTAGTCTGAAATTTGTTTTTGAGCTTTAGTATGTTGTGATCTGGGAACATATTCCTAATTGGGCTAGGTGTATGCATAGTATATAGCTACTATAAAGAGGTTTGAAATTTCTTAACCTTTTTCTTTAAGAGTTAGATCTTTTTTTTAATTGGTTCAACAAGTTTTATGGGTGAATTTTAGTTGTAGCCTAGAACGTTACGTTGGATTGCTAACAAATGCGTTGAGCTGTATATGTGGGTACTAGCTAACTTGCTTAGCTAGCAAGTAAGTTCTTTTGTAGTTTAGTTTTTTGATTATCTTGTAGCTGTACCAGAATTTATGTGGGAATTAATCCCATGGATTGTTGGATGCAAAGTGCACTACATCTCTTATGGGCTAAATGAACATTTACTGATTGGTCTTTCTGCTATGTATCATTAAAATTGAACAGTTAATGCTCATTATATTTTCTTTTAATTAAGTTTGCATGAGACTGAATGTTAGTAGATATTCTATCATTAATTGAACCTTTGTTACATTCCTTTTAGGTGGAAAAAATTCCAGAATCATTTCAGTCTATTAAGCAGTATTTTGGCTGTTTTTGTCTCCCTTTATTGGAAGAAACACGGGTACAACTGCGTTCTAGCTTGGAGGCTATCTCAAGAACTCCTTTTGCTGAAGTTGTTGCTTTTAAGGAGTCAAAGCCATGTGGGGGAAATTTATATGAAGTTAGAGTTGATAACTGGAGGAACAAACTAAGTAACCGTGGCAAGGAGTGATGTAGGACAAATTAGGAATAAATTAGGGATTTTAATTTTGATTTTAGGGATTTTAATAAATTAGGATTTGACTATTATTAGGGATTTTGACTTCCTAAATTGGGAGTAATCCTAATTTGAGTTATTTTCCTAATTAATAGTTTACTATTTTATTTAGGATTTAATTTTGGTATTTTCTAGTTAAACTAGGATTATGATTCTATTTCCTAATAGGATTTTATTTCCTAGTAGAACTAGGCTTTAAGGTCCTATAAATAAGAACCTTTAGTTATATTATTTTCAGACTTGGTTGTTATTGTTTTTTGATCTTTTAGTAAAAAGATTATTTCTCCCTCAATTTTCACTCTACTTCTTCCCCAAATTTCTTCTATTATTTTTCCCTTTTCCTCTGTCTACATCTCCCTCCCTTTCTGTTAATTTGAGGAACCCCGTTCCTCATCAATTGGTATCAGAGCGTGGTTTTGATCCCCTCTAATACTATTTATCTTTTAATTTTTGTTTAACCCATAAACCCTAAAACCTCCCACCACCATCAACTTACTTTACCCCAATTTCATCTTCCATCACCCCTAAAAAAAAAAAAAAAAAAAACTGTTCATCGGAGTACTGTTCACAGCGAGTACTATTCGCCGAAAATACTGTTCATTGGCATCTGTTCACGGGTATCACTGTTCACCGCGGATACTGTTCATCGGAGTTACTGTTCATCAACGGCACATAATTCGTCAAATCTTATCCTATTATGATGACTAGAAGCAAGAAAAATCAAAGTGAAGATCCTAACACATCTGAAACTTCAGTCCAACAACCTAAAATATTAGAAACAGTCCAGCTAATGATACAAGCCTCAGAAAATAGGACAAGGGATGCCATGGATAACAGGATGACAGAAATATTAGCAGCTTTAAAAGCCTTACAAGCATCCGTTCTTGCAAAACAAAATTCTAATTTGGAGTCATCTACCAAATATAGGAATCAAGAGATCTTGGGTGCAACTCCAAAGAACCAAGAGAATGAGTGTGATGATCCTAGTAGAGATGATGAAGCAAGCGAGATTGATCTTGTAGATTGGCATGAATCTAAAGGTGATATTGAGATTGAGGGCAAGAGGAATCCTAATGATGATGTGGAGCCTACATGTGAAGAATCTAGAGGTGATATTGAGATCGATGGCAAGATGAATTTTAATGATGATGTGGAGCCTATATGTGAAGAATCTTATGAAATCATTCAAGAAGTTGATTTCATAGGTTGTGATTCATATTTGGGTTCTTCTACTTCTATCATTGGGTCAACGGTCAAGTCTTCCATGGGGATTATTATTTCTCTACCAATATTGAAGGCCGCTAAAGCATCAATAATTTTTCCATTATATGTGCTTTCACTATTGGATCATAAAGCGAAGATGTGGATTAATGACTTTCCAATGATCGTGCAAGGCAAGACGTGGCGTTTCCTTATGTATTGGCAATTTCCTCCTTGACAACTCGCCAGGAGTCGAGTTCTTTCAAGAGGGAGAGAATTGATGTAGGACAAATTAGGAATAAATTAGGGATTTTAATTTTGATTTTAGGGATTTTAATAAATTAGGGATTTTGACTATTATTAGGGATTTTGACTTCCTAAATTGGGAGTAATCCTAATTTGAGTTATTTTCCTAATTAATAATTTACTATTTTATTTAGGATTTAATTTTGGTATTTTCTAGTTAAACTAGGATTATAATTCTATTTCCTAATAGGATTTTATTTCCTAGTAGAACTAGGCTTTAAGGTCCTATAAATAGGAACCTTTAGTTATGTTATTTTCAGACTTGGTTGTTATTGTTTTTTGATCTTTTAGTAAAAAGATTATTTCTCCCTCAATTTTCACTTTACTTCTTCCCCAAATTTCTTCTATTATTTCTCCCATTTCCTCTGTCTACATCTCCCTCCCTTTCTGTTAATTTGAGGAACCCCGTTCCTCATCAAGGAGCCTTACAAAACGTTGCCGGGGGACATTTTGGTATTAGCAGACGCCAAGCCTGAAACTGTCTCTGATTTGCAAAGGGTGGGGAGAATGTGGACTTTTGTATCAGTCGGATGGATCCCAGATAATGCGGATGAGAGCGATACTAGTCCTACATTTTTTATTGTTTAGGCTGCAAAAAGCATCCAAATGGATGATAATATGAAGAAATCACTGTTTGTGATTTTCTTGACAAATATATTACCTAACAGAAGACTGTGGAATTCATTGCATATTTCACAAAATTTGAAAATCATCAAGCAAGTTTTATGCACTAATTCAGTGGTAAGGTTTTAAAATTATAGCCATACATACTTTATGCATTAGAAGTTGTGTTGAGATTTAACTGTCTAAGTTTTAATTTTCAATGACAGGTTGAGGAAAACTGTGAACTCTGTCATGAGCAGAGGGAGGACATTTGGGATGAGACATTTTGTCCTAATTTATTTTCCACATTGAATGAATCGCAGCGAGGTGCTGTTTTAGCTTGTCTTCGCAGAATTCAGTGTGACCACAAGTCTGCTGTTGAGCTTATTTGGGGGCCACCAGGGACAGGGAAAACAAAAACTGTTAGTGTTCTTCTCTTCACCCTCTTAAGAATGAACTGCAGAACTATTGCTTGTGCCCCAACAAATATAGCAATTAGTGAATTGGCCTCTCGTGTTCTAAAGCTGGTGAAACATTCCTCTGGAAAGGACTCTGTAAGCAACGCTAGATTTTGTCCACTGGGAGATATTCTTCTATTTGGCAATAAAGAGCGGCTGAAAGTTGGTGCACAAAATGAAGACATATTTTTGGATTATCGTATTAAACTGCTTGCAAAGTGCTTTGCACCACTGACCGGTTGGAGACATTGTATTACCTCCATGATAGATTTACTTGAAGATAGTGTTTATCAATATCATGAATTAATGAACAAGAAAGAAGATGGTAATGAAAATGAAATTAAAGAGAAAGAATACTGCAATGAAACTGAAGGCAGCAAGTGGGAATGCAAGTCATTTCTCGAATTTGTGAGAGCACAGTTTAATTATACTGCAGCAGCTGTCAGAGATTGTATTTTTATCTTCTGCACTCATATGTCTAAGAGTTACATTTCGGAGAATACTTTCCGAGACATGGTAGGAGTTTCTAATTTACTTGATTCTTTTGAAACTTTATTGTTTCAAGACAGTGTGGTTTCTGAAGAACTGGAGGAGCTTTTCTCACATTCAGTATTTGAAGATTTATCTGAGTCAATTGTAGATAGGAAACACTTCTTGCACAAGAGGAGAAGTGAATGTCATTCTCTTTTAAGAACTCTTCACACTTCCTTGGATGAACTTAAACTTCCTACTTCGATTGGCAAAGACACATTAAAGAATTTTTGTTTTAAAAATGCTTCTTTATTTTTTTGTACTTCTTGTAGTTCATATAAGCTGCACTCAGTGGATATTGAACCGCTGAGCTTTTTGGTAATTGATGAAGCAGCACAATTGAAAGAATGTGAGTCTACTATACCTCTTCAACTCCGGGGTATAAAGCATGCTATTCTCATCGGTGATGAATGTCAATTACCAGCAATGGTTGCAAGCAATGTACGTTGATGTTATTTGGACATTTTGTTTACATACTCACTCTATTGTTTCCTTAGCATTTTTTCCTCTTTTCTTTTATGATTTTTATTTTGGAAAAAAATGTTGGTTTATATACATTTGATATCTGCTTCTTAATTGTTTCCTCCTTCTGGTTTTGATTGAAGGTTTCTGATGAAGCTAGTTTTGGGAGAAGTTTATTTGAAAGGTTGAGCTCATTGGGTCATTCAAAGCACTTGCTTAATACACAATACAGAATGCATCCATCAATTAGCTTCTTCCCAAATTCACATTTTTATCAAAACCAGATCTTAGATTCTCCTATTGTTAAGTCAAAAAGCTATGAAAAGAACTATTTGCCTGGGCCGATGTTTGGCCCCTATGCTTTCATTAATATATTTGGTGGAAAAGAAGAGTTCATTCATCATAGCTGTAGAAATATGGTTAGCGCTGATATGGCCAAATAATTCTTCGTTTTTTCTGTTTCTTCATTTCATCAGTTTATTTTTCAGTATGACTTCCATTTTCATTTTGTTAATTATTTGTTTGTTTCTTCTATTTAACGACCATAACTATGAGAAGATAAGTACGAGGTTTGAAAAATCTGGGGAAACTTATTGGGAGAGAAGGTCTAAAGCTATTGGCCTTAAAGCATCTGCCAACCGTATGCACAACTTGAATACTGAAGAAGCGAACAATATTCTTGGGGAAGCTGCTGAAATATTTGAAGCCATAGGCAAAACTGATTCTGCTGCCAGATGTTTTTTTGAACTGGGAGAGTATGAAAGAGCATGTAATATCCTAGTTTTTGTAATGTATATTATAACATGTGTTATGGTTACATGTGTAATATATGTATTAATGTATTAGTTATGTGTTGGATTTGTAGTGTAATGAATGAGAGATGATGGGCTTATATGGAAATGGGGAAAGGAAGGGAGCACTAAATAGAAATTATGCTTTATGTTATCTAATAAATAGGAAGAATTCTAGAATTCCATCCTTGCTTTCTAAACACACGTTCAAGTTACACAAAATTTTACCAAGAATTCAAGCAAGGAAGTGGTAAGAACTCCTCTCTCCTTTAGAATTCTAGTGGTATTGTGTATGTATTTGCGAGAATCCTTTTAGTTTGTGATGTGAGTATGTGAATTGTTGTTTGTGCTGCTGGGAATTTGTGTGGAAACATGAATTTGAATGAGTTTTGAATGCATCTAAGCAAGAGGATGAAGATATAAGCTAGAAATGAGAGTTTAGTTCAATCCTGGAATTTTTGTTTACACTAAGCAGTACATGTTCCGAAAATTACCAAAAATCAGGGGGATGTTTTCTTGTTCTGAAATTTTTATGGATGAAAACAGACATGTTCAGGGGTTTATAGAAATTGGAATCACTTAAAAATTCAAAGTGTGTGAATTATGGTGAATTTATAAACTTATGGTCTGGAATCTCACATTTTCCCTGTTTTGGAACAGAGCAAGGGAAAATGGATTTAGTTGAAACTTCAAATCTTTGTAAAATTATCTGAATTTTTGTATGCAAGTTCTTCTATGTGTCAGATATAGGACTGTAAATTTTTGCTGAGATTGAAGCTTTGTATGAATTGTTATAGATTTTTAAAATTGGCTTGCTAAAACTGAAATTTTTAGCTTCTAAAATAGGGCAGTTAGAAATAATTGGGTTTGAATGACTTAAACCCCTTGAAAAGCTATGATTTTTGGTATGGAGGTATATATATGTCTTATATACTAGCTTGTAAATTTTTATAGCCAATTGAGAAGGATTGCTATTCCTATAAATTTTTAAGTCTATACTGTTCAGTGAAACAAACGCAATGGCAAAATCGTTGATGTAACGAATTTGATTATTTTGAGTGGCCAAATGACCCCAATTGGCTCTAAAAATTTTAAAAAAACATGAGGTATGTGTGTAAAATATATCTACCCAATTGTGTAAATTTTGGAAGTAGACAATTGTTGTGTAAATTGTTTGTCAAAGTAAGTATAGAAATAGAACCAAAAATGGGAAATGTTTTACAAGTATATGATGAGGAGTGCTAATAATTATTATTAGTATTATTATTATTATATGGTGCCTCATTCTATACTGATGATCAGAATTGATAGTCATGTCTCGACCCGGACGACCCAAGAGAGCTGATAACCCCACTATGGAGGAAATGAGGAGGGTTAGCTCCACATCCAGAGTGAGACAAACTTCAGAGCTGGATGAACCTGCTTTGGTCAAAAATAGAAGACCGAAGAGGCAAGCTGGGACTATTAGCAGTTCACGGGCTTAAGACACTACAATTCAGGAGTTGGTGCAGATTCTGACAGATGTGAGACGAGAGGCTGCACAACCTAGTTCCATCACCATTTCTGAAAATATACAAGTTGTGGAGCAGTTTAGAAGACTCAACCCTCCATCCTTTACCGGCTCAACAGACCCATTAGCTGCAGAATAATGGGTTCGTGAAATGGAGAAAATATTCGAACTTATGGGGTGTACTGACGCACAATGACTCACATGCACTACTTTTATGCCAAAGGGTAGTGCAAGTTACTGGTGGCAAATGATCAAGAGAGCTCACACTGGGGAAGATGGAGTGCTTACTTGGGCTCAGTTTAAAGAGTTGTTTTACGACAAGTACTTTCCTCAGTCATTGAAGAATGAGAAGATTACTAAATTTGTACAGTTAACTCAGGGGTCCATGTCCCTCACAGAATATGAAAGGAAGTTTGAGGCTCTCTCTAGATTTGCTCCACACCTAATCAATACAGAAGAAGAGAAAGCCAAGTTCTTTGAGAGAGGCCTAAAACCCGAAATCCGAAGGCACGTGGCAATTCTAGAATTGAAAAGCTACAATGCAATGTTGAGGAAGGCTCAGATATTGGCCAGAGATGAAGAAATGACTGAAGCTAGCAAGTCTAAGGAGGAGGGTTCTAGTTCTCAACCAAGGAAGCCATAGAGGAACAATAGCAAACGGTTCGAGAGAGGCAAGGGAAAGAAGAAGCAGAATATGGGTAGGAAAGAATTTCCTGTATATGATACATGCCACAGACCACATAAAGGAATGTGTCATCTCAACACTAGAGCGTGCTTCCGATGTGGCAAAACTGGACACTTTATTGCTTCATGTCTTGAAGCCAGTCAAGCTCCAATTACTCCTGGTAGAGTTCAGAATGCACCGGGTAGAGAACCATGAGCTCAAGGAAGAGTCTATGCCCTCACCACCGCTGAAGCACGGGAGGCTCCATCGGTTGTTTCTAGTATTATCTCTATTCTTGGTCACAATGCTCATGTATTGTTTGATTCCGGTACCACTCATTCCTTTATGTCTCGTACTTTTGCTCATAAAGTGGAGGTAAAGCCTTCAATTATGGAGGTTGAGATGTGTGTCTCTACTCCTTCGGGGATGGCTTTGTGTGCTAGAGAAGAGTTTAAATCCTACCCGATTAAAATAGACAGTCAAGAGTTAGATGCCAATCTAATCATCCTAGAGATGCATGATTTTGATGTGATTCTGGGTATGGATTGGCTATCTAAATATCATGCAGATGTCAAGTATTTTGAGAAGAAAGCGGTATTCCATACTCCACTCGGATTGGAGTGTAGCTTTGTCGAGGCGGATATAGTTTCATTGCCACGAATTGTTTCAGCTTTGAAAGCCCAAAAGTTCCTTCGGAAAGGATGTATGGGTTTCTTGGCTTGTATTATGGAAACACCGAAGGACGAAAAGAGTATTCAGAACATTCCAGTGATAAATGAATTTACAAATGTGTTCCCAGAAGAATTACCTAGACTCCCTCCCGATCGAGAAATTGAGTTCACTATCGATCTTTTACCGGGAACCACTCCTATATCCAAAGTTTCGTATCGGATGTTAACAATAGAACTCAAGGAACTGAAGGAGTAGTTATAGGAGTTATTGGATAAGGGTTTCATCCGTCCCAGTGTCTCACCTTGGGGAGCACCAGTTCTGTTTGTGAAGAAAAATGATGGAACGATGAGATTATGCATTGATTATCGTGAGTTGAATCGGGTGACCATAAAGAACAAGTATCCACTTCCAAGGATTGATGATCTACTTGATCAGTTACATGGGGCAAGTGGATTTTCCAAGATTGATCTTCGATCCGGGTATCATCAGTTAAAGATTAGAAAGGAAGATATTTTCAAGACTACCTTTCGAACGAGGTATGGGCACTATGAATTCTTGGTGATGCCTTTCAGACTCACGAATGCTGCGCCTGCTTTTATGGATCTTATGAACCGTATTTTTAAGGAATTCTTGGATAAATTCGTCATTATGTTCATTGACGATATCTTGGTGTATTCTAAGAATTTTGAAGAACACGAAGAGCATTTGAGAAGGGTATTGCAGTTATTGAGAGAGAAGAAACTGTATGCCAAATTCAAGAAATGCGAGTTTTGGCTCAACCAGATTTCCTGCTTGGGTCACATTATTTCGGGTGATGGGATTTTTGTAGACCCAAACAAAGTGGAAGCTACTGTGAAGTGGCTGACCAACTAATGTAAATGAAGTATGCAGTTTTCTGGGATTGGCTGGATACTATAGGAGATTTGTTGAAGGCTTTTCCAAGATAGCTTTGCCCTTAACACAATTGACCAGGAAGAATGTAGCTTTTGTATGGTCGGAAGACTATGAGAGGAGTTTCTAGGAACTCAAGAACAGATTAGTGACAGCTCCAGTACTGACCATTCCTTCTGGTTTAAAATGATTTGTAATATACAGTGATGCTTCTAAGAACGGGTTGGGGTGTGTTTTGATGCAAAATGGCAAGGTTATAGCCTATGCATCTCGACAATTAAAGGACTATGAGAAGAATTACCCTACCCATGATCTAGAACTGGCAGTAGTGGTGTTTGCATTGAAGATTTGGAGGCATTACTTATACGGAGCAAGATATGAAATCTATACCGACCATAAGAGCCTTAAATATTTCTTCACTCAGAAGCAATTAAATATGAGGCAAAGGCGATGGCTTGAATTGGTCAAAGATTATGATTGTGTCATTAATTATCATCCTGGAAAAGCGAATGTGGTGGCAGATGCCTTGAGTCGAAAGTCTTCTGGAGATATGGCTGCTCTAATTTTCACACAACAGTCAATAATGCAAGATTTCGAGAAATTTGCTATTGAGAAATTTACACTTGGCTTCATTGATCGTGCAACCCACCATTATTGAGAAGATCAAGAAGAGTCAATGTGATGATGCCTTTTTAAAGAAGGTGATGAAAGAAGTTCCATTGGGAAAGAGGTCATGTTTTGTTATCTCCTCCGACGGAGTATTATACTTCGAAGGAAGATTGTGTGTGCCTAATGTGATAGAATTGAAACAAGAAATTCTGAATGAAGCACATAATTCTCCTTATTCAGTGCATCCTGGCTGTACAAAGATGTATAAAGATCTCCAGAATAACTACTGGTGGGTTGATATGAAGAGGGAGATAGCTCAATTTGTTGAACAATGCCTAGTTTTCCAACAAGTTAAATTTGAACATCAAAGGCCATCGGGATTACTTAATCCACTATAAATACCGGAATGGAAATGGGAACACATCACTATGGATTTTGTTGTGGGTCTACCGAGGACTAGGAATGGATGTGATGCAATTTGGGTGATTGTGGACCAGTTGACGAAATCAGCGCATTTTCTTCCTGTGTGCACTACCTTCACTATGGACAGATATGCCCAGCTTTATGTAGATGAGATTGTTAGACTACATGGAGTACCTGTATCTATTGTTTCAGATTAGGACCCAATATTCACCTTCCAATTCTGGAAAAGTTTACATAAAGCTTTGGGCACTAAACTAAAGTTCAGCACGACTGTTCATCCTCAAACAGATGGTCAGTCAGAAAGGTCCATCCAGATTCTGGAAGATATGCTTAGAGCCTGTGTGTTGGACTTCAAGGATAGCTGGGATAAGCACTTGACTTTAGTTGAATTTGCATATAACAACAGCTATCAATCCACAATAGGAATGGCCCCTTATGAAGCCTTGTATGGGAGGAAGTATAGATCACCCATACATTGGGATGAGGTTGGTGAAAGAAAGATACTTGGGCTCGAAATTGTACAGCAAACATGTAATATCATCCGAAAAGTGAAGGATATGATGAATGCAGCTCAGAGCAGACAGAAGAGTTATGCTGATCAGCGAAGGAAGAAGTTAGAATTTACAGCAGGAGATAAAGTGTTCCTTAAAGTTGCTCCTATGAAAGGAGTGATGCGATTTGGAAAGAAAGGGAAATTGAGTCCAAGATATATTGGCCCTTATGAGATTCTGGAGAGGATTGGAGAGGCAGCATATAAACTTGCCTTACCACCTTCGTTGTCTGGAGTGCATGATATCTTTCATGTCTCCATGTTAAAGAAGTATATTTCTGATCCATCCCATGTGCTGAGTTCCGAACTTCCGGAGTTGAAAGCCGATCTTACATATGAGGAGAAACTGGTTCGAATCATAGATCGCAAAGAACATGGACTTTGGAAGAAGAGCATACCATTGGTGAAAGTACTTTGAGAAAATCACTCAATAGAGGAAGCAACTTGGGAATTAGAGGAAGAAATGCGTACAAAATACCCCTCTCTATTCGGATGATTGTACTGAATTTCGAGGACGAAATTCTTTTAAGGGGGGAAGAGTTGTAATATCCTAGTTTTTGTAATGTATATTATAACATGTGTTATGGTTACATGTGTAATATATGTATTAATATATTAGTTATGTGTTGGATTTGTAGTGTAATGAATGAGAGATGATGGGCTTAGTGGAAATGAGGAAAGGAATGGAGCACTAAATGAAAATTGTGCTTTATGTTATCTAATAAATAGGAAGAATTCTAGAATTTCTTTCATCCTTGCTCTCTAAACACACGTTCAAGCTCTTCACTCTCTCTAAGTTCTACACCCACAAAATTTTACTGAGAATTCAAGTAAGTGGTAAGAACTCCTCTCTCCTTTAGAATTTTCGTAGTATTGTGTATGTATTTGCAAGAATCCTTTTAGTTTGTGATGTGAGTATGTGAATTGTTGTTTGTGCTGCTGGGAATTTGCGTGGAAACATGAATTTAAATGAGTTTTGAATGCATCTAAGCAAGAGGATGAAGATATAAGCTAGAGGATGAAGATATAAGCTAGAAATGAGAGTTTAGTTCAATCCTGGAATTTTTGTTTACACTGAGTAGTGCATGTTCCGAAAATTACCAAAAATCAGGGAGACGTTTTATTGTTCTGAAATTTTTATGGATGAAAACAGACATGTCCAGGGGTTTTTAGAAATTGGAATCACTTAAAAATTCAAAGTGTATGAATTATGGTGAATTTATAAACTTATGGTCTGGAATCTCACATTTTCCCTGTTTTGGAATAGAGCAAGGGAAAATGGATTTAGTTGAAACTTCAAATCTTTGTAAAATTATCTGAATTTTTGTATGCAAGTTCTTCTATGTGTCAGATATAGGACTGTAAATTTTTGCTGAGATTGCAGCTCTGTATGAATTGTTATAGATTTTTAAAATTGGCTTGCTAAAACTGAAATTTTTAGCTTCCAAAATAGGGCAGTTAGAAATAATTGGGCTTGAATAACTTAAACCCCTTGAAAAGCTATGATTTTTGGTATGGAGGTATATATATGTATTATATACTAGCTTGTAAATTTTTATAGCCAATTGAGAAGGATTGCTATTCCTATAAATTTTTAAGTCTATACTGTTCAGTGAAACAAACGCAATGGCAAAATCGTTGATGTAACGAATTTGATTATTTTGAGTGGCCAAATGACCACAATTGGCTCTAAAAATTTTAAGAAAACATGAGGTATGTGTGTAAAATATGTCTATCCAATTGTGTGCATTTTGGAAGTAGACAATTATTGTTGTAAATTATTTGTCAAAGTAAGTATAGAAATAAAGCCAAAAAGAGAAAATGTTTTACAAGTGTATGGTGACCTAAAAAAAGATTTTTGATTTATTTTTTTAAGTCAATCACAAGCATCGAAAAGCAGCTGTACAAGGTAAGTAAGCTAACTATTCTGAGGCCACAATAAATTGTATACTGTATGTATGTAATTTTGTATATTGTAACACTGTTCATTGCTAGCACCTTGATGCTTGAATGTGAGATATTGAGATTGTTCTAGACGGTTGATATCGAGCTTCTTTCATGTGCGACTGATTGTGAATGGTGAAACATGATTGGCATGTCAAGACCTAAAAAATTTAGCTCTCATAGCTTGAGGAGAGGTCTGAACCATGTGTTTCTCCATACGAGATTCGGTAGCATGGGCCCGATATCACCCGGATTGTCAGACTAGCCTTGAGCATTCCGTACTCCTATGGCTTGAGGGGAGGTCTGGACCATGTGTTTCTCTAGATGAGATTCGGTAGCATGGGCCTGGTATCACCCGAATTGTCAGACTAGTCTTGAGCTATTGTATGGGAAATGACCGTGAAATGAAAAGTCCTACCTTGATTAGAGAGCCTTTTCCCCTAGGTGACTGTAACTGATACTGTGGAAGCTTCCTCATTATGTGATTGTGATTGTACATCAAAAGGCGATGAGTAGAGAAATGTAAACTCACATATGTGAGATTGAATCGACCTACAGAGGTCTAGACAGAAAATGGGCGCAGAAGCGCAAATGTAATCGAAGTGAACTCTGGGGCATTCCTCCTTTAACAAGTTAGCTCATGCTTGTGTAATCAAATATGGATAGTTTCATACTGTGGACTGAATTTTATTGTTATTGGTTATTGTTATATATTCACTTAGCTTACTTATTGAGTTTTACTCACTGAAATTGTTGTGTGCCTCAGGTGAGCAGTAGATTGAGTTTTTAGGAAGGAGGACTTTTGGCATTATCGACAGAGTTCTCTTGGCAACCACAGACCGCTGCCTAGATTATCATAGCCATACTATAAGAATTCTTTTGATTTTTGAATGTATCTATATACAGTGAAATGGTGTGGTTGTGATTAGGAACTCTGTTTTGTGTGATACTCATATTAATTTTTGAAAGAAAAAACAGAGTTCATATTTAAATAACTGTGTAAATACTATATTTTGTATGTCCAGTATGGGTTATGACAGAGCAGGTATGATTTTAGTGTCAATGGAAGTAGTCAGCCATTTTTATGTGTTGAAGACTTATATATATATATATATATATATATATATATAGGAAACCGTTGAATCAGATTTTGTTTGTGATGACTGGAAGTTCATATATCTTGCAACGTCTGGTGTCATTCAGCATATATTGTAATTCTTGAGTATGGGAGTTAGATTGGTTCTCAATGTTTGGAGTTATGACCTGACGTTAGCTTGTAGGATGGTATTATCCTTCGAACTGTATAGAATGGCTTGGCTTCAAAGTAACTTTAAATTTGTGGTTATATGCTCTTCTATTTTTTGTCAGAAACTGCAGGTACAAACCTACTAAAAATGCTGTGATTACTAATATTTTTATGTATCCAGTGATTGTTTATTCTAAATAATTGATTACAGCCAGGGAATACTGCAATCATGAAGGGAACAGCTCCAATTTGCAAACATGAAGGGAACATCTCCAATTTGTCTCACTTTTGTTTGCTTTCTGCTAAAGCCTACACTTTTTGCCTGTTGTTGGCATGGATTTTGTTTTTTTTTCTTTTGTCATATTTAAATTTCTTAACAAATTAAGCTATGAAAAAAAGCGCTTTAGGCTTGATTTTGATTTGCAATCTGCTTAAAATGGGTGCAACTGTTTTAGAGGATTTGACATAAAATGAACTCAAAAGATTTATTACTTGATTAAACATTAGGTTTAATCTTAATGTGTTCTTTTGTATTTTATGCTATCTATATTTGCCTTACTTCTTCTGTTCCTTTATGTTCTTAGAATTTGTTGCCTTAGATTATAGTAGTTAAAAAGAAAAGTTTGATTATCAATTTTGGAGGCTCATAATATTCATTTTATAGATTCAAATTTTTTATCCCCGCAGGGAGGATTTATTTGGAAAAATGTGGGGAATCTGCACTGGAAGAAGCTGGGGAATGTTTTTATCCGGCAGGATGCTTTGAGCTTGCTGCAGATGTATATGCCAGAGGCAATTTTTTCTCAAAATGCTTGGACGTTTGCTTTAAATGGAAACTATTTGACTTGGGTTTGCAATATATCAACTACTGGAAACAAGAAGCTCACATAGATGGTGGTCTACATGGAAGAATGAAAGAAATAGAAAAACTTGAACAAGAATATTTAGAGAATTGTGCTCTTCATTATCATGAGCTCAAAGATAACCAGTCTATGATGAAATTTGTCAAAGCATTTCATTCCCCAGATTTGATACGCAACTTTTTGAGGCGTTTAAGTTGCTTTGATAAGCTTCTATTGTTAGAAGAAGAATCAAGGAACTCTGTGGAAGCTGCAAATAGTGCAAAACTGCTTGGAGATATTCTTCTTACAGCTGAAATTCTACAAAAAGTTGGAAATTTCAGAGAAGCATCCACACATATTCTCAACTATGTGATCTCCAACTCATTATGGTCACCTGGGAGCAAAGGTTGGCCCTTGAAGCATTTTAAACAGAAGGAGGAGCTTTTAGAAAAAGCCAAGTCATTGGCAAAGAATGAATCTGGTGACTTTTATGAAGCTGTTTGTACAGAGGTTGATATTTTATCAGATGAGCAATGTAACTTAATCATGATGAATCAACGGTTCAGCGCTTCTAAAATATATGAAAGTGTCAGAGGTCAAATATTATCTGCTCGAAACATACTTGATGTACATCTTCATTCAAACACCTCTAAATACAGGTGGGAAGATGAATTTGTTTCAGATCTCATAGCATATTCTAAAGACACAGTTGCTAAAAACCAAGTTTCTGTTGAGACACTTGTCTACTTTTGGAATTATTGGAAGGAAAAGATTGTGAAAATATTTGAGTTTCTTGGACATCTCAAAACAAAGGATGTCATTGACTATAAAAGTTACGGAGACTTCTGTTTGAATTACTTAGGTGTCTTGAGCTTGAAGCATGGCAGCACTCTGGATACAGTCTACCTTTTGCTGCATTCTAAAGCCATCTAGGTCAGAGAATTGAAAGGCAAATATGCTCAAAAGAGTGGAAAGCTGTTGTGCGCAACGAAAGCGATAGCAACAAAAACAACCAAAATGCACAACCACAAACTATGCTAGATTTGAATATAATAGCAACTAAAGAGGCAACCAATCAACTAACAATGCAGAAATAGAAAATACACCAAGATTTAACGAGGTTCGATATTGTTACCTACGTCTTCGGACACCGCTGAAGAAACCTTCCACTATCTTCAAAGAAAATTACAAACTTTTAGGCTACAATACAAATACCACAACTATTGGGCCAAACTGTAATTACCCAAATAGTTGAATCAAACTGTAATTACCCAAACAATTTGGGTAATACTACAAATACCCAAAATTAAAGGGAAAAAAAACAAATATTACAAACTTTAAGGTCCTTATGAAAGGCCCTTAAACTATGAGGTCTTATATGTGAGACCTTATAAATACAGGGGGGTGGAAGATATTTCAATTGAGACAATAAAATTTCTCTCATATGGCTTCCTTTTTTAAGGGCCACATAAGACCCAAACTTAATAAGTTGCCGATGTGGGATATGAGCCAAACAAAGCTAACAAATCTCCACATTGACAAATATACCAATCCACCATAAGACTCTTCTTTTTTCCATATTCTCTATCACAGAAGCAACACCTCCAAATGCGCCCAATGGCACAATCAAACACGCACAATGTTGATCAAGTCCAAACAATGACTGAACTTAATTGCTGTCACAACCTTAGTCAACATATCTGCGGGATTCTCGGCAGTTCTAATCTTTTTAAGTAAGATTCTTCCTTCATCAATGATTTTCTGCACAAAATGATACCGAACATCAATATGCTTCGTACGAATATGGAACACTGAATTCTTTACTAAGTGAATAGCACTCTGACTATCAGAATAAAGAGTAATCTTCTTCTGCCCAAATCCCAATTCATCAAGCAATCCTTGTAACCAAATAGCCTCCTTCACAGCCTCTGTCATTGCCATATACTCTGTCTCTGTAGTAGACAAAGCCACTGTAGACTGTAAAGTAGACTTCCAACTCACTGGTGCTCTTGCAAGAGTAAACACATAACCGGTTGTTGACCGACGTTTATCCAAATCACCAGCATAATCTGAATCAACATAACCAATAGCATACTGATCACACGTATCATCCCTCTCAAAGACTAAACCAATATCTACGATTTTCAGCAAATACCGTAGAATCCATTTAACAACTTGCCAATGTCCTTTACCAGGATCATGCATATACCTGCTCACAACTCCAACTGCATGTGAAATGTTAGGTCTTGTACACACCATAGCATATATAAGGCTACCAACTGCATTAGCATACGGAACTCGAGACATATACTCTCGTTCCTCATTTGTACTAAGAGATAAAGATGCACTGAGTTTCATATGAAGAGCAAGTGGGCTACTTACAGGTTTTGACTGCTCTGTAATGCCAAATCGTTGTAATACCTTCTTCAGATACTGCTTTTGAGTCAAACAAATCTTGCTTCTCCCTCTATCTCTGCTAATCTCCATACCTAGTATCTTCTTAGCTTCACCTAAATCTTTCATCTCAAACTCTCGATTCAATTGAGTCTTCAACTTTGCAATTTCTTTGACATTCGTCGAAGCTATCAACATATCATCAACATAAAAGAGTAGATAAATGAAAGAACCATCACGTAGCCTCCGAAAATACACACAATTATCAAATTTACTTCTTGTGTACCTCTGACCCATCATAAACCGATCAAATCACTTGTACCACTGTCTCAGAGATTGTTTCAAACCATAAAGCGATTTTTTCAGTTTGCACACCAAATTTTCCTTACCAGCAACTCTGAATATCTCTGGCTGAGTTAGATAGATTTCCTCTTCCAAGTCACCATATAAAAATGCAGTTTTTACATCAAGTTGAACTAGTTCCATATTCATCTGAGCTACCAAGGCTAACAAAATTCTAATGGAAGAATGTTTCACAACTGGAGAAAATACCTCATTGTAATCAATTCCTTCCCTCTGAGCGTAGCCTTTAGCTACCAACCTTGCCTTGTAGCGGACGTCATTCCTGTTAGAAAATCCATCTTTCTTTGCATATACCCATTTACACCCAATTGCCTTTTTACCCTTCGGTAGTTAAGCTAGCTCCCAAGTTTCATTCTTCTGAAAAGACTGCATCTCTTCGCTCATAGCTGTCTTCCACTGATCAACTTCAGAACATCTGACTACCTCTTTATAAATGGAAGGAATATCAGCATCTACAATTGCAAGTGCATAGGCCACCATATCAGCAAATCGAGCAGATCTGCGAATCTCACGTCTTGGCCTATTAACCACAATAGATTCGTGTTGCTGTTGAGGTTCCTGAGTATAACCCTCTCCATCATCTACCAAATCCTCCTCTGTCATAAGAGTACCATCATCTGTCTCAACAGATCTAACTGGGTTTAATGTTGTCGTTTCAAACTCCACCTGCTGTCGAGTATGCTCCACCTGCTGTGGAGTACCATTCACTTTTGTCTGATTTTCTGATTTCTTCAACATTGAAGACTCATCAAATGTCACATCTCGGCTGGATACAATCTTCCTCGAACTAGGACACCAAAGACGATATCCTTTTACTCTGGAAGCAAATCCCAAGAAAATCGCTTTCTTGGCTCTAGGATCCAACTTAGATTCTTTCACATGATAATATGCAGTAGAACCAAAAACATGTAAAGAATCATCATCAGAAACAGGTTGTCTAGACCATACCTCTAATAGAGTTCTATCACCAATAGCAGCTGAAGGTAGACGATTAATGAGATGACACGCATAAGTCACAACCTCAGCCCAAAATTCCTTGCCCAACCCAACATTAGACAACATACACCGAACTTTCTTCAGTAATGTCCGGTTCATGCGTTCTGCCACCCTATTCTGCTGTGGTGTACCTCTAACAGTAAAATAACGTACAATACTTTCATCTCGACACAATTTCAAAAACTGATCACTACAATACTCACCACCATTGTCTATTCTGAGATGCTTGATCTTCTTGCCAGTTTGTATCTCAATCATCTTTTTCCACTTCAGGAAAGCACCAAGTACATCATCTTTTGATTTCAAACAGTACACCCAAGTTCTTCTGAAAAAGTCATCAATAAAAGGAACAAAGTAGTGCCTACCTCCTATCGATGCGATTTTTATAGGCCCCTACACTTCTGGGTGAACATAATCAAGAATACCCTTGGTATTATGAATAGTGGTGTCAAATTTCACTCTCTTCTGCTTTCCCAGAACACAATGCTTACAAAAATCCAGCTTGCAAGTCTTTGCACCTTTCAATAAGCCTCGTTTTACCAAACTGAATAAGGCTTTCTCACCTGCATATCCCAATCTCATATGTCACAGTCTAGTGATCTCTGAATCTACATCATTATCAGAAACCGTGGCCGCTGATCCAATAACCGTACTACCATTATAATAATACAAGTTGTTCCTCCTAGTGCCTTTCAATACCACAAGAGCGCCTGAAGTGACCCTCAGAATACCATCTCAAATAGATATAGCATAGCCTTTAGATTCCAAGGCTCCCAGAGACATGAGATTCTTCTTCAACTTCGGTACATGCCGAACATCTGTCAGAACTCTAGTCAGTCCATCATGATTCCTCACACGGATCGAACCTATCCCAGCAGTATGACAAATATTATCATTGCCCATATACACAACTCCACAATCAAGCTCTTCAAACTGAAAGAACCATTCCCTATGTGAACACATATGATAAGTACAACCTGAATCCATAATCCACTCATCAGAACCAGAAGTGGATGGGTGACCAGCTAGACATATATCTGACTCAATATCATTTTCACGCTCAACAACACATGCATCAGAAATAGCCTTACCCTTATCTTTCTTTTTCAACTTCAGACAATCTTTCTTCCAATGCCCTTTCTCACGACAAAAGGCATACTCATCTTTTCCTAATCTACCCCTCGACAAAAATTTTCTCCTTTTTCCTGGTTTCCTATTTTGACTACGCTCTCTCACTGTCAATGCATCTACTGACTCATCCCTATATTCCCTTTGATCTTTCTTACGAATTTCATAATTCAACAAAGCAGAACAAACTTCTTCAAAAGACAGTTTATCTTTCTCATGGATAAGAGTAATGCATAAATGATCTAATTCATCCGGAAGTGAGCCAGTCAATAGTATAGCCTTAATTTCATCTTTGAAGGTTTCATCTAAGTTTAACAGATCAGCAATTAACTTATTAAATTCATCAATATGAGAACTGATGCTCGTACCTGGTTTCAACTGAAGACGGAACAATCTCTTCAACAAATACAACTGATTCTCATTGCTTTTCTTCATATATTTGTTTTCCAACGCCTTCCACTGTTTACATGCAGATGTCTCTTTTGTAAACGGATACTTCTGTTCTCTACACAAACAAGAGCGAATCAACCCACAAGCTTTTATATTCAGCTGGTCCCAATCTCTTGCACTGATATATTCTGGTTTTGTTTCTTCCAGAACAATATCCAAATCTTACTGATACAATCCGTCAAACACCTTACTCTACCATAAGCCGAAATTATTTCGACCATCAAATTTTTCAACATCTATTTTTGTATTTATCACAGGCACTGTCTTCTTAGTTACAGTTGACGATGAAGCCATCACTGCCTCTCACAAATAAGCTCGATACACAAATCACCAACAACCAAGCTCCAAACAAACTATTATATTCAATAACTAGCAATCCAAATTCAACAGCCCAGAATAGTAATAAGTGCTTCAGAGAAATAGCCACTCACTACCCAAAACCTTAGGCTTTGATATCAATTGTTGTGCGCAACGGAAGCGATAGCAACAAAAACAACCAAAATGCACAACCACAAACTATGCTAGATTTGAATATAATAGCAACTAAAGAGGCAACCAATCAACTAACAATGCAGAAATAGAAAACACACCAAGATTTAACGAGGTTCGGTATTGTTACCTACGTCCTCGGATGCCGCTGAAGAAACATTCCACTATCTTTAAAGAAAATTACAAACTTTTAGGCCACAATACAAATACCACAACTATTGAGCCAAACTGCAATTACCCGAATGATGGATCAAACTGTAATTACCCAAACAATTTGAGCAATACTACAAATACCCAAAATCAAAGGGAGAAAAAACAAATATTACAAACTTTAAGATCCTTACTGTAAGGCCCTTAAACTATGAGATCTTATATGTGAGACCTTACAAATACAGGGGGTGGAGGATATTTCAATTAGGACAATAAAATTTCTTCCATATAGCTTCCTTTTATAAGGGCCACATGAGACCCAAACTTAATAAGTTGCCGATGTGGGATATGAGCCAAACAAAGCTAACAAAAGCTACTTTCTATTGATGTCCACCAACTTGTGTCCGCTGCTTCTAGTTACTGGAGTTCAGAATTACTTTCTGTTGGTATGAGGGTGTTGGAGCATCTTGAAACCCTCCATAAGGAGTCATGCAAGAATTCATTGTCTGTGTTTTGCCAAATGAAGACTCTTACGTATATCTATGAGGTTGCAAGATTCCTTTTGGATTCCAAGTTTCTGCACCACCAGAACCATGATGCTCAGACACTACACAAGTTTGTTGAAATTGCAACTGAGCACTTCTTTGACTCAATATGTCCCCTCCACTGGGGCGTCAGTGAGAAAGAGTATGGTTTCTTTGAGAAGAACAGAAGTTTTTAGGAGTATAATTAAAGAATTAATTTTTAAGCACACCAACTTGGAAAACAAGCTCTCTTATGGGCAGATTGGAAGTCTGGTGGTCATGATTCTTGGGTCTGGTAAGCTGAATAATGATCTGTATGAGAGTGTTGCAAAAAGGTTTGATGGAAATACACCATGGAAGCAATTAATAGAAAGACTCTCTACGGATAAGGGGTTAGAATGTCGAGGTTCTGCTCCTAGCAATAACAATCGTGATTCAATAGATGTGTCAATTGTTCAGAAATTCCATGGAGCTTTGGTGGATACTTATAAAACCAACTGGAGGAAAGAACATGACTACATATCACCTGCTTGTTTCCTATATCTCATTGAGCGCCTTCTGATTTTGTTGTCTTGTTTCCAGGGTTACATGTTAACTACAAGGTCCTCTTTTGTTGATTGGCTTCTCTATCAAGAAGGAAGCAGCAACCCTATAACTTCCAGCTTAGTGACAGACGTGAGACAATCCTTTGGAGGTGTCCTCAATTTTGTACTCCATGTTGTTCATCATTTCCTTTGCAATCAGAAGGATATGAAAGAATGGATCCAAAAATCTAATAAAAAAGTGAAGCAATGCCATTCACTAGTGATCTTGAGATTGGTTGTTACAATGTGTTTGCTCCATTTGAATTTCGGGAATTGTGAAAATTTGCTTTTCAACTTGCTGAGTTGGAACTGTGTTGCTGATGAACTGCCACGGGCAATTTGTGATGCCCTTTGTGGAGAATGGGAACATAAACTATTCAAGGTAGATGTGATTGCCAAAGCATTGAAAAAGATTGATAATCCTCTTGTAATTGTGAATCTGGGGAAGAATTGTCAAAAATTTACATGTCAAGATGCAATTTTTGTGGACATGCAGGTCGCAAAATGCAAGGAGGATCTATTAACACTCTTGTTTCCAGAAACTGAGGCTTTCAAAGGCCATGCTCAAGCTGCTGAGTTGGAAACTGCAGATTTTGCACCAGGAAGTAGTCAATCCAGACTGTAATGATCAGGGGAAGAGTACTTCAAATTTTCCCTCTTCAATTTCTGCTTGCCTTGCAGATCCGGCCTTTGCATTCTCATAACCTTAGTGAGGTTATCCTGGTGGCCAACCATAACAAATTCTGGAAAACATTCGAAGGGTTAAAGTTGGTTGATAACGAAGATCAAAAGAGCATTCTGTTGAATACCCCCATGATTAAGGTGTGCTTCATTTTTACAGTATCAGTTGACTTCAGTGTAAGCTTGTGATAAAATGAGAATTCTAAAATTCTTTCCTTTATTTTTGTTGTGTTGATTTATTCGTCTATGTACTATACAGGCAGAAGTATACAAAACTATTCAACTTTTAGAAGCTGCAATGGATGGATGCTGTCAAAAAACTCTTTGTCCATGGAAGTAAAAAAGGATTGGCTGAAGCAGCCAGCATGCTTAAAGAACAGAAGCAACTTAATGCTGCACTTGATGTTAGGTTAGTTTCAGCATGTTTTGCACTTTAAAGCTCCAAATTTGGGTTTTCCTATCAGCTCCCAACAAAGAAAAAAAAAAGGCTAGAGGGAGGGCGGGGAAAGTGATTAGAACTTTATCAATTAATGCCTTTTCCTATCAGCCTAACAACAACTAGAAGTCCTGCAATTGCAAGATAGTGCCTTGTACCCTGTAAAAGCTTGAAATATAATTATTAGTTGTATTTATCATATAGTCATGGGAAGGAAATCCATAATTGGGAATGAGATAATTAGAGTTGTGGAATTATCATTAAATATCTATAAGAAGACACTTCATGACAATAGTGTCATTCTTGCTTCATTAAACTACACGAATGGCTACTTCATTAATCTAATCTGTCGGCTATACCTACATCTGTTGATGAAGTTCAAAAGGCAAATTACCTCTAGTGTGTGGCCATTGGAAACAAACATGTAAACATTGGAACAAAAAGAAACAACACACATACATCTTAAAGAAGACTATATTGTTGAAACATCAGTTAAAGAAAGAACAAACACAAAATCCTCATTTAGTTGCTACCTGGGGACATAACTCGACGAGTATCACATTTACATGAAGGCTCCGTGAATAGAATTTAATATATAAAAGCTCAATAATTACAACTAAATATACATGTTGACGTATAAATACCTCAGTTAACTTCGACAGAAGAAGAAATCATTCTTGCATTCATGCTTGTTTCCTATTTGGGTTTCAGTTTCAGGGAAGCACTGCAAAACAAGCGCTTGGTAAGGTGATAATCATAAAGTTGCATAATTGAGTAAAAAAGCTCAACTTGGTAGGAAGCGTGTGTGTGTATATTTGTTTCTTTTTTTACCTATTGATACAATAGCGCTTTCCTGTGGGTGGTGGGCCATCATCAAATACATGGCCTAGATGAGCATCACAGACAGCACAGAGGACTTCCTGGCGAGGCATGAAAATAATTGACAAATCTAACTTTGATTTCACATTGTCTCCTATGGGCTGGTAATATGATGGCCACCCAGTACCGCTGTCAAATTTAGTTGATGATCTAGAGGAAGAATATAACATGATCAGCATTATTGAAACTTGTCCAAATGAAAGTTTGTCATTAAAAGGTAGTACAAAATACAAACACATACTCAAATAGAGGTGTATCACAACATATGCAATGGTAAGTTCCAGGAGTTTTGGTGTTCCAATATTCCCTGAACATGAAAAAGAAAATCAGATTACACTAAACGTATCAGTAGAATTAAAATCATTAATTTTATCAAAAAAAAAAAAGATACCCAGTGAAAGCCCTCTCAGTCCCCTTTTGTCGCGTTATGTAAAACTGCTCCCCTGTGAGCCTCTTTTTCCACTCTTCATCAGTTATAGAAGAATAGTCAACCCTGTCCCTGGCTGCTTCTGCTCAACACAAGAAATGAACTTGTAATTATAATATATCAAAAAAATTGAAAAGTGAATAAGAGAGAGCTGACCTTGAAGGTTGTCTGGTTTCTGGGAAGAAGAAGAGGAGCCCATGTTCAAGGCACGAACTGAGAAAGAAAGTCTTATGGGTTTTGTTGGGGCTGATTTGATACAGAAATTGACTTGTTTAATGCAACAAAATTGCGTTGTTGTTGTTGTTGTTGTCGCTGCGATGCTTAAACTGCGTCTGAAGGATGATATCGCCATAGCTGATTGCTGACACCACTGCAGCACACCAGATACTTCTGTCCTCTCTGAGAGGCTCATGTAACACCACGTTCACTCACCCATCATCGACCGTTTGGGTTCAATCCAACGGTGGAAATTGCTTATCAAAAACAAACAAAAAAATTGAAGGAGGGTTAATACAATATTTACTGTTGATTTTATTTTTCATATAAGCCAATTGGAAAGGTTTTATTAATTAGACGATGAAAATAAAAATAAAAAATAAAATCAAATTAAATTAAATAATATAATAATTATTTATTTAATAATATTTTATTATTATATAAAATATTGATTATAAATAAATTATAAATATAACATCTACAATAAAATCAAATTAAATGATATAAAATAGTAATTATTCATTACATAATATCTCATCAATTTAAATTATATAAAACATTAATTATAAATGACTTAGTATCTTTTTTTTAAGAAATCGTTTGTAATTAAAAACAACCGTCAATCTCTATATTTATTATTTTTATTATTGTGTTATTATTCTAATATCCAAAAATGCCCTCACGTCGTTTAGGCTTATTTATCAGGTACCCAAACCTCATTTCTTTCTCGTTCACGGCAGCTACCAAATTATTGGATTGAAAAATTTTGTTAGATTCAAATTCAACCGAGGCCCATGAAGACCAAAAAAAAAAAAAAAAAAAAAAAAATTGAAAGCTTTTAAGTCATGATTTTCTCTTCGGTAGCTCAAAAACTCAATATTTGTCAAAGTTGTTGAACGCCAATTTCCGAGTCATCGGATTTTGTTGTCTGATTGCCACAAGCATCGGGTAAAAAAAGGTGATAATTAATTGTTATCCAATATGTTCAACACACGTTAATCTATTTAATAATATAAATAATTATAAATATATAAATTTTTACGTACTTATGAATATATATTATAAAACTAAAATTTTATATTAGAAAGTAAATTAATTTATACAATAGTAAATTATAATAATTTTAATAATTTTTTAATATTAACAAAAGATATTAATAATTTACTCCTGAGATGAAATAAAAATACAAATTTTCTTTTGTAAGATTTGAAATTATAAATTACTTCCTGATTTTTGAATTCTAATATTAAATTAAATAGAAAAGGATAAGAGAGAAAAAACTTTTTATAATTTTATCAAAATAACCCCATATTCGATCATTTGATATTAACAATATACCCCTGAGATTAAATAAAAATACAAATCCTCCCTACACATTTTGAAATTATAAATTGTCCCTTTATTTTTTAATTTTAATATTAAATTAAGTAAAAAAAAGATTAGAAAGAAGATAATATACGCTATTCGACCAAAATACCCTTATATAAATACAAACACCTTAACTCACTTTTCTAAAATTACCTAAACACCCGTATCTTTCTGTCTTCCTCTGTCTGCTTCTCTGTCTCCCCTCTACCAATAATCTCAACGACCTCTCCCTGGTGTTTCACCATATCTTCCCCCACATCGCCATCGTCTAGGGGTGACAATTTGAATCATGACACCTGAACATGACATGAATACGACACAAATTAATAAATGAGTCGAGTTCATGTTGAGGATGTTCAACACGCCGATCAGTTTAATGACATCGATAGTTAAATATATCTTGTTAATCATTAACATGCAAGCTCATTTAATGATATAATTTTTACCTTCTTACAACGTATCTACTATAAAACTGAAAATTTTATATTATAAAGTAAATTAATTTACATAATAGTAAATTGTAACAATTTTAATAATTTTTTGTACTAACAATTATTTATATTCTAAACATAATTTTAATTGATATAAATATATAGAATATGATATACTATACATAATTAGATTAAACAATTAAGTAAATTATGTTAATTAAATATGACACGATTATAATACGTGGGTGACACATTTAATAACCTTGTTGAATCTGTGTTTCATGTATTGAAACGAACAATTAAATGGGTCGACACACATGACAAGAATTGCCACTCCCACGATCGTCGTTTCCTTCTCTTCATTGGCGAAATTGCTGTCATCACTAATTCCTCATCTCTCTCCTCTACCAGAACTCGCCACCGCCCAATTTGGGTTTGTTAATTAAAGCTCGGATTAAAGGGTGGGTTCAATTTGATTCAAGTTTACTTTTTATTATTTATTCAATAAATCTTTAAATATTTTTAATTATTATTATTTTTCATTATTATTATTGTTTTCATCGTAATTTTTTAATTATTTTTATCCTCGTGGGGGGGAATTTGTATTTTTGTTTGACCTCATGGGGCAAATTGTTAAGAT
Organism: Boswellia sacra; assembly: GCA_013180625.2. Taxonomy (NCBI): domain Eukaryota; kingdom Viridiplantae; phylum Streptophyta; class Magnoliopsida; order Sapindales; family Burseraceae; genus Boswellia; species Boswellia sacra. Next base: position 47,585 of record SNVD02012918.1, read on the forward strand.
CTCTTAATTTTATCGCACGAGTTTTATTTTCAATAATATCCATGCTCCATTTAATTTAACGTCAGAATTCAAAAATCATGGGGCAATTTGTAATATTAAATCTTGCATGAGGTAATTTGTATTTTCGCTTAACCTGATGGGGTAACTTGTCAATATCCCTATTAACAATGATTTATGTTGCAAAAATACTTTAATTGATATAAATATATAGAATATGATATATTATGCATAATTAAGTTAAATAATTAAGTATATTATGTTAATTAAATATAACAGGATTACAACATGTTGGTGATATGTTTAATAACCATGTCTAATTCGTATTTTATATCTTGACACGAATAATTAAATGGATTGACACGCATGACGCGAATTACCACCTCTAATAAAAGGTTATGGTATGAAAATTTATCAAAATGAGATTATTTTTTGAAACACACTTGAAAATAATACTAACTTGATCAATTTTATAAATTTTATTAATTCTTATAATCAAATCTCATGAATTATTATAAGTTTTAGCTTCACTACAAAATTGGGTTGTTTTCGTCGATTACGAGGCTTTTGTTGTTTTTCAATTTTTTATTACTATGTGTCCTTCTATTTACTAATATTATACAATCTATGAACAATGTGTTGGGAATATTTATAATAAACTTAAATAATATAATCAAACAACAAGATATTAAAGAAATAATAAAATATGAATTAGATTAATATATTAAATAAATAAAATAAATAAAGAGATATAGTAAGAAATAAGTGGCCTGAGTATTTGGGAGGTATGTCGAAGGCATTGTCCTAAAGTCAAAGAGTCATCTCCTCGTGCGGGTCATATCAGTACTCAAGGGCTCTAAGATACAACCCAGTGCTCACAGCCTATCTTCTCGATGAGCACGATCACCAGAAGAAAATAACATGTCTTCATATGTCGCGGTTGCTCAAAATCATCAAATACTCAAAATATATCATGTTGATGTTAGAACCTTTGAGACTCCTTTATATACTAATCTCGTAGCCTAGGTAACTTACAAATTAATTCTTGTAACTCCCAAGTCATAAGTTCTTAATAAAAGTATGAACGTTACAAATAATAAGTGTCGTAACGTTCATGTTTTTATTATACTTATAACGTATGAAATTAATCTCAAAATAAATATTGTAACTTATAATGTAAATGTTTGTTTTAAACCTTTTATCTCCAACAGTCCCCCACAAAAGGTTTAAAACTTTAAAGCTTTATAAAATAAAATATCAAGATAAAAATACTCATAAAATAAAATTATATATAAAGAGCAACCTTTTATTATGCAATGGGTATAAGTATCTTTCGGGTTTGAACCTATACTTAGTGTTGATAGTATCCATTTGAGAAACCTAAGTGAACAAAGTCTTGAACTCGATTTCTTGACCAAATTTCAAACTATCACACACATAATATCGACGAAGACATGGTTTTGGCGGGTTAGCGTTATTAATGGTCATGCGCTCAATCTTGATTCTCATGAGAGCTTTAGAGAACAGCTCAATTCTCACAGTCGCGGCCCTCACGACGCTCTCACTTAGGTGAGTCATCAAAAGGTATATGTGACATAATAATAATCATTAGCATTTATGCTATTATTTCATTTAATACAATCATATAAATTATCATAATAATCTATCTAGTAATCAATTATTTAGATGTCATCATCTAATATGCATGATAGTCACAAGAAACTATGACTTAATAGCACACCATCATACATATGAGTTTCTAATTAAATATATTAAAAAACACATGCTTTATTGTGTAATAAAAATTTTATGCATGCAACTCATAAATTGAATTTTTAATCAATAATAATATACAATAAAGATCAAAGACGTTAGAAATATGTATGACTTTATGAATGCATTTAAAAATGCATGCTAGCTCCAAAGTAAAAACATATTCAATTAATATATAAATCATTCTTAGTTAATCTATAACCATAAACAATAATTATACTTGGTAATATATATATTTATTTGTAACTGAAGTATTTATTAGATCATAATAAAAACTCATAAAAAGTTTTGATTATAAAACCACTACATGTAACTCATCTATATTCTTTGAAAGAAAAAAAATATTCAACATGGAATCCTTAAATGAGTTTCTAATATACTCATTTATTTGTGCAATAAAATCTAATGTATGTAAGCAATATATAAATAGGACATTTAACTAATTCATAATAATATGCACAAAACATAACTCTCATATATTTAATAAGTACGCAACATCACAAGCAACAAACTTTAATATAATTAATATTTGTATAGTTTAAATAAAACAACAACGAAAATATTTATATTACCTCGTTGACATCTTTAAAGTAATATATTTACAAGATAGTTGTTGGAAAGTATGCTACTGATCAATTTAGTCCAAACTGTTTCAACTGCAACTTTAGTATTTAACATTTTCAACATTAAAATTTTGTTAATGAGTACACAAGAAAATATATAAATAATCAAATACTTGAAAGACTCTAAAAACATAAATATTTTTTTAGCTATTTTTAGCATATATTAAAACACCATAAAGATGCATTTCATTTTTTCTGAAATGAAGCAATCATCAAAATAATGGGACCAAGTTCTTAAAGATAAAATCAATGAGAGATTGTGCAATTATAAAGATTTTTTACATGCTAATTAATTAATTATATTGTCGAGGGGGATGTGCTTAAGCTCGAAGGGAGTCACCTAGGAAAGTAACCCAACCTCTGTGATTGGAAATCCCATAAAGGAGGTTTAATGGGTATGAACAATCCGCACAGCGTGACTTCTTTAGCACGACTATTTTGACATATCTTAGAGAAGATATGATTCTGCTCATCCCTATGGCAAAGTGCTTGTTATATGTGATGTTATGAAGAATATTTATCCTGAATGAGTCCAAAGGCTACATACTCTTGCGAGGTATAGGTCACATATACCTTTTGAAAACTCACTTAAGTGATAGCGTTGTGAGGGCCGCGACTGTGAGAATTGGGCTGTTCTCTAAAGCTCTCATGAGAATCAAGATTGAGCACATGGCCATTAATAGCGCTAACCCGTCAAAACCATGTCTTCGTCGATATTATGTGTGTGATAGTTTGAAGTTTGGTCAAGAAATCGAGTTCAAGACTTTGTTCACTCAGGTTTCTCAAATGGATACTATTAACACTAAGTGTAGGTTCAAACCCGAAAGGTACCTATACCCATTGCATAATAAAAGGTTGCTCTTTATATATAATTTTATTTTATGAGTATTTTTATCTTGATATTTTATTTTATAAAGCTTTAAAGTTTTAAACCTTTTATGGGGGACTGTTGGAGATAAAAGGTTTAAAACAAACATTGACATTATAAGTTACAATATTTATTTTGAGATTAATTTCATACGTTACAAGTTTATTAAAAACATGAACGTTACGACACTTATTATTTGTAACGTTCATGCTTTTATTAAGAATTTATGACTTGAGAGTTACAAGAATTAATTTGTAAGTTATCTAAACTACGAGATTAGTATATAAAGGAGTCTCAAAGGTTCTAACATCAACATGATATATTTTGAGTATTTGATGATTTTGAGCAACCGCGACACATGAAGACAGGTTATTTTCTTCCGGTGATCGTGCTCATAGAGAAAATAGGCTGTGAGCACTGGGTTGTATCTTGGAGCCCTTGAGTACTGATATGACCTGCACGAGGGGAGGACTCTTTGGCTTTAGATTGTTGGGAATATTTATAATAAACTTAAATAATATAATCAAACAACAAGATATTAAAGAAATAATAAAATATGAATTAGATTAATATATTAAATAAAGAGATAGAGTAAGAAATAAGTGGCTTGAGCATTTGCAAGGCATGTCGAAGGCATTGTCCTAAAGTCAAAGAGTCCTTCCCTCGTGCGAGTCATATTAGTACTCAAGGGCTCCAAGATATAACCTAGTGCTCACAGCCTATCTTCTCGATGAGCACGATCACCGGAAGAAAATAACCTGTCTTCATGTGTCGCGGTTGCTCAAAATCATCAAATACTCAAAATATATCATATTGATGTTAGAATCTTTGAGACTCCTTTATACTAATCTCGTAGCCTAGGTAACTTACAAATTAATTCTTGTAACTCCCAAGCCATAAGTTCTTAATAAAAGTATGAACGTTACAAATAATAAGTGTCGTAACGTTCATGTTTTTAATACACTTGTAAAGTATGAAATTAATCTCAAAATAAATATTGTAACTTATAATGTAAATGTTTGTTTTAAACCTTTTATCTCCAACACAACCCAATGTTGTAACCATTTTTTTTCTTTTGATTTAATAAGATTAGATTCTAGATGATATATTTTAAAATTTCATCAAACTTTCTATAATAAAATCTCGATAAATGAATGTTATTTAAGACTATGAAAAGTTATTATTTTATAGAAATTATTTAATTATCGATAAATAAATAATTTATTAATTTATCGATAAATAAATAATTATTTATTTATGAAGATTTTTATATTTTAATTACTTATATATATATATTTTACCAAAACTCACAAATGTGCTATTAATAAAAAAAATTACCAAAGTCGTTTTTATTCTAGCATCTTGGAGGGCTACGATGTAACACCAACAAATCCTAAAAAAGTTAACATATTGAATGCTATCAATTTTATTAATACAGTTTTGATCATTGATGTCAAAACAATAACCATTGTAAATTGTTTTCAACATTGCAGAGTCGAGTCAGATGAAGGTTTGGATATAGAACAACAAGTTGGTGAAGAAGATTGGAATCTATAAATTGCATGAAACTATTTTTGCTCTATTAGAAATTCAAAAATTGTTGAACACATTTTAAATTATCTTAATGAGAATGGCATAATGATGGAATTGCCTACTGACGAAGAGATTATTGAAAGGATAATGGATATGCCTGCTGACGATGATTATGATCTAGATGATAATTTCGTTTTATTAGATGTTTATCTAAAAGAAGTCATTCAAGCTATAGTAACCTTACACAACTTCTTACTACAATATGAAAAAAACAATCCAAATATGGTGCATGCTTTACAAAAAATTAAGGGTACAGTTGAGCTTAGTTTAGGTAGAAAGAAAAATAAACTTTAAATAAATATTTTCAAAAAAAAGAATAGAGAAACTAGAAGTTGTCAAGAAAAAAATTACCTTGATATTATAAATTTTATAAGCTATGGATTTTATGTATTAGATCAATTATTAATTTATATTTTTGTTGGGCCTTAAAAGATTTGAAAAAGAATTATCAGCTTATGCATTTAACAAATTTATTCATTTATCACATAAGTTTGAGTCAGGACTAAAATATTTTATTATTTAATTGATGTTATTTATTAAGGTTTTACTGTAGTTACAAAAATAATATCAATATAAATTGGTAAGATTAGCATTTAATTGAATAAAAATTATTTAAACAAATTTGAAGAAAATATTTGTATAAGTTAAATGAAACAATGATATACTGCATTATATTGGTTTTGTTGTACATGCGAGATTATCTTTCAAACTTTGAAAATAAATTAGATGAAAATTGAATTTTAAATCTTAATAATGAGTACATTTAGAATAATGGGTGTGGAAAAATTTTTTGGATACAAAATAATCTTAATCTTATAATTAATCTGGTTGGCAGAGTTGTCAAGTCACAATGTTTCAGAAGACTTGACTTGTAATAGTTATTATTTGGTTTCCATGAAAAGTAATAAAAGTCGGATTATAATAACAATTTATTTTTATTAATTAGACTCTCTAATTATTATTATTTTAGAGTTTTGTTTAGTCTTTGATTTGAACAAAAGAGTGTGAATGGTTACTGAATCGTGATTGAGAATCATCAAAGCCTTCCAGGAAGGTGACTTTCTTTTCCTCTTTCTTAGTTTTATATTTTTTAAATGTTTTTATAATTTTCATTATTTAATGATGCATTGACATCACAATTTTATAGTTTTCTTCGAAGTTGGCCCACCCCTATTATATTTACTTAATATTTTTATTGATTTTTTATCACAAAAGTGAAAATAAATAAATAATATATTATAATTGTAAACTCTTTTCTTCATGGAATTTGGTATCAAAAACAAACCAACCCACGAACTTTTTTTTTCTTGTGCTAGATTTTTCCACAATAAATTAATATTATATTTGTTTATATTAATTTCTATTGCGTGATAAACTTGATTTCATAATTAATAAAAGCAACTATGCAATTATAAAAAGACTCTACTTGACAATAATATTTCTCTTATTATTTATTATTCCAATGACATCATCAGCATTCCTAATTTGAATCAGTGTTGGAAAAAAAATTGTTGCAAAAGCATTATGGATATTTCATAATCAGGGGCAATTTACATGGTGACCAGGGGTATGTTATAAAAAACCAAAAAGTCCGAAAGTTTTATAGTCATTTCGTCAGTTTGGGTCAAATTTTTATTTTTCTTAATAGTCCCCCTATTTTCTTATTTTTTCAGCTCGGCCCCTCCAAACTGTGACGTTTGGATCCGCCCTTGTTCATAATCATTTAATTTTGATTATTTTATTATTTCACATATTAAAAAATTGATAATACATTTATAAATTTTATTTTATTTTATTTTTTAAATTACGAATCCGCGATCACAACGATAACAGTGTTTTACGGGGTCACTATAGTGAGGTCACCTAATTTACTAGTGGTTGAGACAAGCGCTTTTCTTGCAAGAGGCTTGCGGTGGCCCACGTTAACCCACCCATCATCAATCGTCTGGATTCAATCCGACGGTTGACATTGGTCCTTCTAGAAATTTAAAAAAAAGTGCACCTCAGGAAATCAAAACTAAACTAAGAGCATATTAATTAATTAATTAATTAATCATATATATTTGATTTATTTTTGAAACTTTGAAAATAAATTGGATGAAAATTAAAATTAAAAAAACTTAACTATGAGTATATTTAGGATAATGGGTGTGTAAAAATTTTTATTGATGCAAAATAAACTGCACTTTTAATTAATATGGCAGAGTTGTATATTTGCAATTTATAATTAGAAGACTCTGACTTAAAATAGTAATTGTTTGGTTTCCAAAAAGAATTAAAGTCGATGCTAATATAATAACAATTTATTTTTCTTTAACTAATCTCTTTATAGAATTCTGTTTGTTCTTTGATTTGAAAAAAAGAATGTGAATAATTAATGAATAATTAATTATTGGGAATCATAGGTGCTAATTAATTAATTATGCATTAGACATCATAACTTTTTACATTTTTCTTCGAAATCGACCCACCCATATTATCTTTATCTTTGATAGTTAAATGAAGTTATTTTTTATTAATTCTTTTATCAAAAAAGTGAAAACAATTAAATATACTATACTTGTATATTCTTTTATGTCGAAATAGAAAACCTTTTCTTTTCTTATCACGATGGGGTTTTTTTTTTTATTACGATTAAAGATTACAATGAAAACTCCTAATTAAAGATTATGAATACGAGGATTCTCTAAATCTTACAAGTGTTTCTCTTCTAGTGAAGATAATATTTTTTTACCAGATATAAACCTGACGTGTTTTCTTTTACATGTATATTTTTTGCTACTTTCTTTTTCCCTTGATGATAATTTGAGCCTATTTATTTTATTTTGTATTTCACGATATATTCCACAACATTTTCTCCTTACAACTTTTTTCTTCTTGAAAAATCCAACCTGTTCAAATCAAGTCTACTTTTAAGAATAATTACACCAATAACCTATTATTTATCTTTTGTTTTCTGGTTTATGTATTTTTATTCCGTGATAAACTTAATTTCATAATAAAAGCAAATTAAAGTGCAATTACAAAAAGAATAACCCCTACTTTATGTCAGCGTTATTAGATCTACTCTTAGTAGTATTGATATTATAAGCATTCAATCAAATATTTATAATATTAGAAAGCAATGTTTCAGTACCATGTTGTTGGCTAACTTTACTAACTTTTGGATTCTTTTATGGTTGGCATGTCACCATGTTGAGCCATGGTCTAGTGAAAAAAATAAAACAGAAAAAGTAGACATCACTAGGCTAAGCAGCTAACTAATATCATCATTTTTATTGTTTGAATAATAACATAAAATTTTGTAAATTAATGTGCACTTAAAAAAATATTAAAAGTACTTGATAATCATTTAATTTTAATTATTTTATTTATTGTTAGGTTTGTAATATATTTATGATGTTTATTTTTCTATTTTAAAATTGAGAATCCACAACCGAGTGAAAAAGTAGTGAATAATTTTAATTATTTGAGAAAGAAAAAATATATAAATATATATAAAAGAAGAAGAGAAAACTTTTATGGTCAACTTGGTCTTTGTGTAACCACTCATTATTGTAGGACGTAACTTAAGCCACCGTCCAACCCCACATTTTCCACAAGTTTTTATATTTTCTATGTTTTTGGAAACATTTGGTGCTGTTGAGTTGTGAATTTTATATTTTTGTTCTTATAATTTTTATTTTAAAATAAAAAAAGATATGTCTATACGATTTGGAGATTAAATAATAAGAATATATTTGATTATATATATATTTTATATTTCTATTTTGAATGAATTATTATTAAAAATGATTTTATCATAAAATAATTAAAATATAATTTTTAATGGTTAATTGTAATTTATGAAAAATAACAAAAATTGATTTAAAATAAAAACGAAGTAAAAATAAATTATATATTTAAAAAAATATGCATACTCTCACGGCCAGTATCTTCATAAAGTGAACATTCCTGTTTGATAAAATAAATAAAATTAAACATTTTTATGATACTTAAGGTGGAAGAATATGAATATGAAAAGACCTCTCGTACACTGCCAGTCAGCATCTTGAATTTGTAGAGTAATTTCTAACTCTTTCCAAAGGATTCTGTTTTTTGTTTGATTTCTACAAAGAAGGAAAGTTGACAGAGCTTTCGCTTTTGTGTCTGTGTTTGTACTACACATTCCCTGTTTCCTTCATTGCGTTGCATTATGCGTACACTTACTTACTTCATGGAGAAGCAATAAGTTCTGTTTGAGATCTCTTCATAAGAAGCAGCATGTTTGGTGAACTGGGTTCTTAGCTTTTTCTGATTGTTGTTTGATGATACAGTCTACTGAAACAGATACCTAGAGTAGAGAGAGATAGAGATACATGTGATGGGAGGTAAAGGGTCTAGAAAGAAAGCAACTGGGTTTGAAGACTATGGCTTCACCGATGAGGTTCTTTCTTGGCCTATTGAGCACATTCTTGATCAAAATCATTTCAAAGACAAGGTAATGTTTGTTTTCTTCTCCATTTTCATTCTTTTTTTTTTTTAATTCCCAGCTTTTTGAAGAATAATTTGTTATATTATGTCAGAGACTTGTGCATAGACTTCAGTTGACTGTGATCAGCTTAAACCAACTTTACCATGATGGAGTGGGCTCCCAAGCCCATTTTATTTGTTGCCCAAGTTATATAATTAATGTTCTAATTAGCAATTTATATATGCTTGTTCTCCTATACTTTGTTCATCAGTTTGTTACTCCCGGTTAGCAATTTGTTTGATAGTTTGATTTGTATAACCATGTGGGAAATTTAGGTGCGGAAACTGGGTACTCTGTCCTTCTTAGGATAAGATAACCAATTTTGAATCAAATAACAGTGATCCACATCTGATATTGGTTTTGGTTGTAAGCTCTCTCTATGATAATTTTGTTCTGGTATCGTAGAATGAGTACTGAGTATGTTTAGCATGTTCCTTCAATTATATATTAATGTCGAGTTAGTCTTCCAAGCTGAAGATTAGCTGATATTAACATTGCCGTCAAGACCATCTCAGAATGAAGGTTAAAAATTCATTAAAAAATGTGAAGGTTGTCATTTTTCTTTAACCTCTGCTCAGCAAATGTTAACCGCAATGATGTTGTCTTGATGTTGTTAGAGTGTTGTAACTTTATGATAGCGGTTTTGGCTGATGGTCAATAAGCATCTATTCTATTAATTTACTTTGAAGAAACTTGTTGCTTTTCTGCAAATTTAAGGAATTATTATTGTTATTGTTTTTTATTTAGTAGTCAATACAAGGGGCGACATGAAATTATCTTCCCCTCTTTGTTTGGATCAAATGACAAAAATTAGTATTGAAGCATGACTTACACAGTTGCATTCCTTCTATTACTGGTTTTGCTTGCATACAGATACTTTTAGGAGTCACTTGTTTGATATATATTTCTCATAAAGTAATGTATATTTCTTCCTCCAATGAAAAAATTCTGTACAAATATCCGTTTAGGTGATGGGTTACAGCTATATATGAGAGAGAAGAATCAGTAAGGGCTTTCACAAGGTCCATTGAGATGTAAATGGTTTCTATGCTGATAGTTATGGGATAAATAGTCTATGGTTGGATGAGGAACAATTGTTGAACTCTGTTAGTTATTAAAAGGTAAGCTTAAATTATCGTCTCTTTGTTTTGTGGGTTTGATTTACTCCATGAATTTGCGTCCGCTATTTTGCCAGTGTCTCCACAAGCATTTTATTCCCTTTTTTCAGATTTCAAATGCATTCACAAACAAGCCAAACCGGTGCCATTTGATGTTCATTCTGATCATTTGATGAGTTGATTGATGAACAAGTGTCACATGAAGCTTCTCTTATCTATGAGTGCAGTCAAATTATGACTCTCCGGCTTAGCTATTTCCATATTGACTGAATTAGCTTCAATGATTGTAGCATGAATTGAATGGTACAGATTGTTAGATGCAAAGTCCATCTCATTGACTTTGAGACTACTTGTAAATACATATCAGTGTTCTTCATATGTTAAAGCCTTTCTACTGCATATTATATACTTTGGATTTCTGTTTGCTATTTATCCTCATTATATGTTTCTGTTAATTAGCTTTTTAGCATATTCCAATTCATACTTACAGCCAAATATTATTTAATGTTCTGTTCTGTATTTTTCCGATATTTCATTCCTAGCAGGTGGAAAAAATACCAGAATCGTTTCAATCTGTTGAGCAATATTTTGGGTCATATGTTTTCCCTTTATTGGAAGAAACGCGTGCACAACTGTGTTCGGGCATGGAGACTATCTCAAGAGCACCTTTTGCTAAAGTGGTGGCTTTTGAAGACTCCAAGCCACGTGGAAAACGGTTGTATGATGTTAAGGTTGATCACTGGAGGAACAGCCAAAAATGTGGAAAGGAGCCTTACAAAACTTTGCCAGGAGATATTTTTGTTTTAGCAGATGCCAAGCCTGAAACTGCTTCTGATTTGCAAAGGGCGGGAAGGATGTGGACATTTTTATCACTCACAAAAATATTAGCGGGGAAGAATGAGAGTGGTACTACTTCTACTTCTTTTAAAGTTAAGGCCTCAAAGAATAGCCAGTTAGATGATGAGAAGAAGAAATCACTGTTTGTGATTTTCTTGACAAACATAACTCCTAACAAAAGAATATGGACTTCATTGCGTCTTTCTCGAAAATCAGAGATTATCAAGAGAGTTTTAAGCACCAATGGTGTGGTAAGTACTTTGACGATGAGATTTATAGTTGTGATATCATGTTTTCCTCTGATATCAAGGAATACATTTTGCAGATGTATTGTAGTCCTAAAATGTGTGAAACAAAGAGTTTAGGATTGTTGAATTTACTTTTACCACTGATATTAACTGTTGAGCTTTTAATTGAAATTTTCTCTGAATGAAATGGCAGGTTGATGAAAATTGTAAACTCTGTTCTCAGCAGAATAAGGGCAGCTTGTATGACAATAATGATCCCAGTTTATCATCTACTCTGAATAAGTCGCAATTAGAGGCTGTATTTACTTGTCTTCGTAGAATCCATTGCAACCACAAGGCCACTGTTGAACTTATATGGGGCCCCCCAGGAACAGGGAAAACCAAAACTGTTAGTATGCTGCTCTTTACCCTCTTAAGAATGAAATGTAAAACCCTTGTCTGTGCCCCAACAAATGTGGCAATTACAGAAGTGGCTTCCCGTGTTGTAAAGCTGGTGAAAGAATCATCCGGAACAGTCACTCAGTTTTGTCCACTAGGAGATATTCTTCTATTTGGGAATAATGAGCGACTAAAGGTTGGTGCAGACATTGAAGAGATATATTTGGACTATCGTATTGAGAGGCTTGCAAACTGCTTTGGGCCGGTGACTGGTTGGAGACATTGCTTTACTTCAATGATAAAATTTTTTGAAGATTGTGTTGCTCAGTATCATACGTATTTGGTAAATGAATTGATGGAGATGGGAAACAGTAATGAAAATGAAATCAAAGAGAAAAGAAGTAGGAATAAAACTAAAGGAAAAAAGGGGGAGTGCAAGTCATTTCTTGGATATGTGAGAGAGAGATTTAATCACATTGCTTCTTCACTTAGAAATTTTATCTCTCTCTTCTGCACTCATATACCCCAAAATTACATCTCAGAAAGTAATTTTCAAAACATGGTTAACCTTATTAGTTTACTTGATTCTTTTAAAACTTTATTGTTTAAAGACAACTTGGTTTCTGAGCAGTTGAAGGAGCTTTTTTCATGTTCAGTAAATGAATATTTTTCTGAGTCAGCGGCGGATATAAAGTCCCAGTTGCACAACAGGAGAAGTGAATGTCATTCTGTTTTAAAAAATCTTTGGGTTTCCCTTAATGAACTTGATCTTTCAAAAGGAGTGAACGAAAAAAAGTTAAAAGATTTCTGTTTCAAAAATGCTTCTTTGATTTTTTGCACTGCTTCTAGTTCATTTAAGCTGCACTCGGTGGCAATTGAACCACTGAACTTTCTGGTTGTGGATGAAGCAGCACAATTAAAAGAAAGTGAGTCAACCATTCCTTTGCAACTCCCTGGTATTAAGCATGCTGTTCTCATTGGTGATGAGCAGCAATTACCAGCAATGGTTGAAAGCAATGTATGTTTCTATCATTTGGGCATCTCACTTCCATAGTCTTTTCTTTTCTTCATTCTGGTATGACTTCTTCTGCTTCCTTTTTAAGAACTTGGGCTTGAATTTGTTGTTTGGTTTTGTTTTTAGGTATCCGATGAAGCTGGTTTCGGTAGAAGTTTATTTGAGAGGTTGAGCTCATTGGGCTACCCAAAACACCTGCTCAATATACAGTACAGAATGCATCCATCAATTTGCTCTTTTGCAAATTCATACTTTTATCAAAACAAGATTGAAAATGGTCCAAATGTTACAGGAAAAAGCTATAAGAAACAATTTTTACCAGGGCGAATATTTGGTTCTTATTCATTTATCAATATAGTTCGTGGAAGAGAAGAGTTTGATGATGTTCGTCATAGCTGTCGAAATTTGGTTGAGGTATCTGTGCTAATGAAAATACTGCAGAAGTTGCACAAAGGTATGTATAAAGTAGTTTTATGTTCAAATTACCAACTAAATATTTTGTTTGTATTAATTTGAAAACCATCAACTTGACCATATAGCTTGTGCCTTTTTTAACTTTTATTTTTCACTTAAAAAACAACATATATTCCGCATGCTTCTGCTGTATACAGTCTAGTCATGGTGGTTTTTCATCTCTTTTTAGACAAAATTTGATGTTTATTCATATTATCTTAACTGACTTTGATTTGATTAGCTGATAGATTTTATTGCTAGTTCTTAGGAAAAATCTCATAGTCTGTAATTTATGCAAGTATTTATATGTAGAACCAAATAGGTGGAGTAAAAGAAGAAATTTTAAAATTCATAAAATATTGAGGGTCACTGCATGCTGTAACGGAAAAAATCTTATCCTGGTAAACCCAAGCACTTGGTTCAAGTATTGAAAGGACCTCGCCAAAGCAATAAAATGCAACAGGCTAGCAACCATAGTAATGATATTCAGTTTATGAATGTTGTACTATAAACAATTGTACTGTTAAGCAGTCTCACTTGGTGACTTATCTTTATGTTTGCATGGCCTTCCATTTTAATCATATAAAAGGTAAGAGACAAAGTTTCTGATTTCCTGAAGATAATTGATGTGATTTTTAACACGTTCTCTTATAAAGTTGATCATGAACTAATTAATATTTGCCAGCTGTTAAATACAATCGAAGAAAAGTTTGAAGTGTCTTATTTGGAAGGAATATCTCTCTTATTTCAACAAAATTTGTATCTTTTTTTTTCCCCCTTATTACATAATGTAATTGATTAGTGCTCTCTGTATCATTAATCTCTTGAAAAATGCCCACTGAGGTTAAGAGTTTCATATTTTCCATCTTCTTGAATGTCCTTTTCGATATCCTTAATCTTTCTCTGCAGCTTGGGCTGTCTCGAAAAAAAAGCTCAGCATTGGTATAGTGTCACCCTATAATGCTCAAGTAACTGCAATTCAAGAGAAACTTGGATGTAAGTATCAGAATAATGACAGCTTTTCTGTCAAAGTGAAGTCAGTTGATGGGTTCCAGGGTGGGGAGGAGGACATTATCATTATATCCACTGTAAGATCAAATAGTAGTGGATCGATTGGATTTGTATCCAAGCCACAGAGGATAAATGTTGCAGTTACAAGGGCTAGGTACTATTACTTTGATGTAAAATGATACCATACACTGAGCTTGTATCATTCGTAACACTTTGTTGAATAATTATTCTTCCTCTGACATCTTCTAGGCACTGCCTTTGGATTTTGGGCAATGAAAGAACCTTAATGAGAAGTGAATCTCTTTGGGAAACCTTAGTCCGTGATGCTAAGGATCGTCAATGTTTCTTTGATGCTGATGATGATAAGGATTTGGCCAAAGCAATATTAGAGGTCAAGAAGGAGTCCAACGAACTCGATGAATTGCTTAACATGGACAAGATACGTTTCAGAAGTCAAAGGTGGAAGGTATATAGCTTAATTTAGTGTTTGTAGTCATGCAGAACTATGAACCTGAAGCTTGTATTTTTTTCCGGGAATTTTTAATTTTTAATTTTATTTTTTGGTTTTGCAAATTTAATTTGAATTTTTTGGGGTAGATTTGGTTCTCATATTTGGATAGGATTTAGGCTACTGAATTTTTAATGGGTTGGCTAGGTCAGCTTGTTCAAGTTCGCCAAGGTTTTTTTTTCTTCTTTTTGGCTAAATTAAGCATTGAAATAAAATAATTTACCTTTAAGTAAAGGTGATACTGTAAACTAATAGTAGTACACTGTTGAGAGAGGAAAAAAACGAATTTAGGAGAAATGTTTGATATGTATTCCATTATAAAGAGGTATACATATATATAGTATAATAGGAATTAAAAATAAGAAAGTAAATCAAATATAATAAGAACATAATCCTAAATTTTCCTAAATGTCTATATAGAGATTTAACACTCCCCCTTAAGTTGGAGTATAGATATTCTCAATGCCCAACTTGGAACACAGATGAAGAAAAATTCCTTTATGAATCGCCTTGGTAAAAAGATCTCCAATTTGGTCTTCAGACTTAACATAAGGAGTGATAATCTCTCCACTCATTACAGCTTCACGAACAAAGTGACAATTCACTTCAATGTGTTTAGTTATTTCATGAAAAACTGGATTGTTAGTAATATATATTACAGTTATATTATCACAAAACATTTTTGATGGCTTTTTGAAATCAATTCCAATCTCATTTAAGAAATTCTTGACCCACATAATCTCACATGTTGTATGAGCCATAGCACGATACTCCGCCTCTGTATTGGATCTCGCAACTACATTTTGCTTCTTGCTCCTCCAAGTCACTAGATTGCCTCCCAAGAAAGTACAATATCCACTCGTATACTTCCTATCAGTTTTGGAACCAGCCCAATAAGCATCAGAATAACCAACAATGTCCAACTCTCTACCTTTCTTATAAAAAATTCCTTTACCAATAGACTGTTTTAGGTATTGTAGAATTCTACACACAGCCTTCCAATAGATCTTCTTCAGATTTTGCATATACTGACTAACTGCTCCCACTGCAAATGTAATATCAGGTCTAGTGACAGTAAGATAAATCAACTTTCCTACAAGACTTCTATATCTTTTCTTATCTTCAAAATCTGGACTGCTGTTACCATCCAATGTTACATTAGGATCCATAGAGGTCTCTACTGGCTTAGACCCTAACATACCCGCCTTATCAAGTAAGTCTTGCACATACTTTCTTTGAGACAAAATGATACCTTCTCTATTCCTTAAAACTTCAATACCAAGAAAGTATCTAAGTTGCCCCAAGTCTTTCGTTTGAAAATGTATTTTTAGTTGTCTTTTCACTTCTTCTATGCCAGTAGAATCACTCCTAATCACAATGATATCATCCACATAAACCACATGTATAACAATACCTGCTTTTGTATTTTTAACAAACACTAAGTGATTTGATTGACAACGAGAGAAGTTGATTGAAGCCAAAACTCCACTCAATTTTTTAAACCAGGCCCTAGGTGACTGCTTCAAACCATAAATAGCCTTCTTTAACTTACAAACAGAGTTGATTAATTCTTCCTGAGTAACAAACCCAGGTGGTTGCTCCATATATACCTCCTCGTGTAAATCACCATACAAGAAGGCATTTTTGACATCGAGCTAGAAGACGGGCCAACCAAAGAACACTGCAAGGGAAATGAGAATGCGGACTGAATTGAGCCTGGCAACAGGAGAAAAAGTCTCAACATAGTCAACAACATAAGTTTGAGTGTATCCTTTAGCAACAAGACGGGCTTTCAAGCATTCAATAGTACCATCAGGATGATATTTGATAACGAAGACCCAACGACAACCAACTACTTCTTTTCCTTCTGGTAATTTTTGTAACTCCTATGTACCACGATCACAGAGAGCTGACATTTCATCTTCTATAGCTTTCCTCTAGCCAAGATGAGCCAAAGCTTCTTCATAATTTTTAGGTATAGAAACCATAGACAAACACAAGGCAAAAGAGCGAACAGATAATGATAAGGCATCAAGAGAGACAAAATGAGAGATAGGATACCTCTGAGAATTTCTAGTACTTTTGCGAAGAGCAATAGGAAGATCAAGATCAGAATATTCATTGGTAGGAGGAGTCGGATCTTGAGTAGAGGCAGACTCTTGAAGGAGGGGCATGTTAGTGAGTGGTAAATCATCTTGTTTAGCACTGGACTGATGTGGCTTTCGCCGAGAATAAACTAGGAGTGGTGGAGTAGATGGACGTGGTAGAACTGACACCGATATTGGAGGATTAACTAGACTAGTGTCAAGGCTGGACCCATGAGATGAAAAATATGGTGTGGACTCAAAAAAGATGACATCTGCACTGACAAAAGTTTTTTCCGAGTAAGGATCAAGACATTTGTAACCTTTCTGATTTCTAAAATATCCAAGAAAAATATATTTGGTGGACCGAGGAGACAGTTTATCAGAAACCATATGAAGATGGACAAAACAAACACAACAAAAAATACGAGGAGTAAGAGGAATAACCGGTTGATTAGGGAATAAGATGGAGTACGGAGACTGAAAGTGAAGAACAGAAGAAGGAACCCGATTAATGAGGTAACATGCGGTAAGTAATGCTTCTCCCCAATATTTGGATGGAACTTTCATATGAAATAATAGAGTTCGAGTTACATCTAACAAATGTCTATTTTTTCGCTCAGCAACCCTATTCTGCTGAGGGGTGTATGCACATGATGTTTGATGTAAGATCCTATGAGTACGATAAAAAGTAGATAATGAGGAAGAGGTATATTCTAAAGCATTATCAGAACGTAAAACTTTAATAGAAATACCAAATTGAGTCTTTATTTCATTGTAAAACATTTGAAACATATTAGGGGCCTCAGATGGATCCTTTAACAGATACAACTAAGTAACTCTAGAATGATCATCCACAAAGGATACAAAATATTTAAACCCCTGACTATTGGTTACCTGACAAGGACCCTATACATCTGAGTGAACTAAATCAAACGGTTGATCATTAATTTTGTTGACTCGACTACGAAACGAAAAACGAGAATGTTTACCTAACTGACAAGACTCACATTCAATTTTAGTTGGACTAGAAAACCCCATATGTTGAAGCAATTTACTGGAAGGGTGACCTAAACGATAATGCCATTGTTTTGGAGAGACAGAAAAAGTGAGAGCTGTATGAGAGGACGGAAGTGCTTCAAACAAGTGATAGACACCATTCTTTTCATGTCCGTCACCAATCATCTTTCTCGTACTAAGATCTTGAAAAATACAATAGGATGGAAAAAAGGTGACTGAGCAATTTAAATGCTTAGTTAACTGACTGACAGATAAAAGATTAGCAGAAAATTTAGGAGCATATAACACGGAAGACAAATGCAAACTAGATGTATGAATGGTTCCAGACCCTTGTACGTGGGTTTTAGAACCATCAGTAAGAACAACTGATGACTGTTTGTTAGAAGGGATAAAAGAATTAAAAAAAGAATCATTACTAGTTATATGAGAAGAAGCTCCAGAGTCTATAATCCAATGATGTGGGTCCAAAGAAGAAAATAAGGCAGTAGGTTTACCTGTTTGAACTAAGGAAGCTGAAGGATCACTGGCTGGTTGACTTTCAGATTTATGATCAGACTGCGCAGAAGGTGGAGCATGAGAGTTAGACGAATTACTAAAGGAAAGACGCTCCTCAGAGCTCTAAGTCGCCCATTCAGGTTTTCCAAATTTATCTCAACACTTTTCGGAAGGATGATTAAGCCGACCACAATGAGAACAAGGAAATCTTCCACCTCGTCCTCTAACACGCCCTTTACTCTAATCAGAAAAAGATCCTCTGTCTCGACTACCAGACACAACTAAGGCAGAGGCTTCCGTATTATATTGAGAGGTAGGTAACCGTTGGAGTTTAGCATATGCTGTTTTAAGACTCGGGAGATCTTTCTCAGTCAAGATACTATTCTTAGCACTCTCATAGACAGGATTTAAGCTAGACAGAAACTTGACAACAAATAATTCTTCGCGTTGTTTACGTAATGTCTCAACATTAGTAGTAACAGGATGATAGGAGTTAAGCTCATCCATTAATCCTTCAATTACTCCTAAATATTCACTTAACGTTTTATCACCTTGCTGACAAGAAAATAAAGTAGAGTAAACATAAAAAATATGGGAGACATTTTGAGATCCGTTAAACCTGTCTTGAAGTGAAGTCCACAACTCTTTAGTAGTATCAACCCACATCACAATCGCTGCAAGTGATGACTCCATACTGTTCCACAATCATGTAGTAATCAAATTGTCTTCCTGAATCCATTTAGCATACTCCTTGGAATCAGATGATGGAGAATCTTGTGTAAGATAATTCTGTTTCCCTTAGCCAATCAAATATTTAGTTACTGCTTTCATTCATAACTTGTAATTTGAGTCATTCATTTTTACAGCTGTGATGGAGCCACCAACTCCAAGAGGATTAGAAGACGGTTGGGAAGCCATGAGAACTCCTAACACAATTTATTTTCCAAATAGAGCCACCACACGAAAAAAATTCAAGGAAAAAAACTGAAAATACCAAATAACACCACACGATTGGCTATGAATACTCATATGGGAATGTTGTGACCATTAAAAACATCGTTGAGATATGAAACAACAATTTTCGATTATATTCAGATGAGACAGAGGTTTTTCGGCGATCGAAAAATTTTTCTGACGACCGGTAAATTTTTTCGACGATGGTTTTTTTTAACACAGAAGAGGGCTTTTGGTTACCGGCGACCGGCGATCTGAATGGAGTGGTTTCCTACCATATTTGAACACTGCAGCAGCTTTTTTGGCGACCGGAAAAATTTTTCTGGTGGAATTTTCTGACGGAGACAGCTGGGTTTTGCTCGCCGGTAACCGGCGATCTCAGAGGAGTGGGCGGTGACAGTCACCGCTGACCAGAGGGGGGGTGATCTCTCTTAGACAGAAACGGGTTAGGGTTTGCAAAATTTTTTTTTAATAAAAAAGGATAATGAAAGAAGGATCTTGCTCTGATACCATGTTGAGAGAGAGAAAAAAAACGAATTTAGGAGAAATGTTTGATATGTATTCCATTGTAAAGAGGTATACATATATATAGTACAATAAGAATATAAAATAAGAAAGTAAATCAAATATAATAAGAACATAATCCTAAATTTTTTTAAATGTCTATATAGAGATTTAACATACACAAAATAAACTAAGAACTACAAGGATTGTACGTGCAACATTTGAAAATAAACTAAAATATTTAGATTGTAGGGTATCAAAAGATTAGGCTCAAGTTTTTATTTTCTAACATTTGTAGTTTAAATGAAGGAGCAAATGCAGGTAATACTCTAGCTAGGTTTCTGTGTTATTTTAAGAATTAATATCCTGAAATAAATTCTTTGAGTCAAAACAAGGTCTTTAATTCACTAAAATGAAATATTTGATAAAATAAAAAACAAACCTTAGCAACCTACTGCATCAAACTTTCTTTTTCATATCAGTTTTTACTATTGTGACTGCTGCTGATAGTTAATAAATTTTTTTTCCTTGTTTAATCAGGTAATTTTTAGCGACAAATTCTTGACGTCTTTTAAAGAATTGAAGTCAGATGGGAAGAAAAAGTCAGTTGTCAACCTCCTACTGAACCTTGCTAGTGGCTGGCGACCAAAGAAGAAGAACAAAGACTCAATTTGTGAAAGCTCTTTGCACATGTTTAAGCAATTTAAGGTTGAAGGTCTCTTTATTGTTTGCACAATTGAAATAGTAAAGGAATCGTCATACTTTCAAGTTCTGAAGGTATGGGATATACTGCAGCCAGAGGATGTTCCAAAATTGGTGAAAAGTTTAGATGACGTATTTGTCAACTACACTGATGATTATATCAATCGTTGTAAAGATAAATGCCTTTTGGGGTATGTCTTCTTTTATTTAGTTTTGATGGAAATGATATGTCAATATGACTAATTTCTAAAATTTTAGATGTTGCCTTCCATGAATTACTGCCATATGACTGTCTTCTTATGCTGAACCACAAAAATTATTAAAACTTTTGGATTTTATGTTCCTAGGAGTTTGGAGGTGCCAAAGACTTGGGAAGCCTCTTTGGATATTGTCCAGTTCAAGGATTTTGCTGACAGTGAAACTGGGAGTGAGTCAAGTCAATGTCATGTTGAGGATTCCAATGCAAGCAGTAGTCTGTCAAAGATGAAATTCTACCCCTTTTCCTCAGGTATTGTGAACCACCTGCTTTCCAACCGTGAAGGGAGAGAGTTGGATATGCCATTTGAAGTAACAGATGAACAAAAAGAGATTATCCTTCTTCCTAGAAGCACTTTTATGCTTGGTCAGTCAGGTACCGGGAAGACTACAGTCTTGACCATGAAGTTATTTCAGAAAGAAAAGCTTCACCATATGCCAATTGAAGGATCTGATGGAGCTGAAAGTACAGCTCATGTACATATTAGCCAGGAATCCAAGGTTGAAGAGGGTATTGGACAGAATAAGAGGGCTATCTTGCGACAACTTTTTGTGACAGTGAGTCCTAAACTGTGTTTTGCTGCAAGGGAACATATTTCTCACTTGAAAAGGTGTGTTGCTTTTTCAATAACATGCCTGTTACAATCTATTCTGGTAATTTCATTTTGCGTTTGACTATAAGAAGTGATCAATTTTCTCAAATTTTAGTAAGTGTTTTATTGATTAGTTTTTCCTCTAGTTTTTCTTTTCTATTTAAAATCGTTCAGACTATTGTAACTTAAACTTAGAATTTTGACACCAGTTGGCAATCATCTGTCTAATTTAATCCAGTAGTTGAAAGAGTTTATGAGTTGGCATAAAAAACTACCTCATAACTGTTTTCTTAGCTATTTGATTGGATTTGATGGATATTTGTGAATTGATACAAAATTTTAGAGCATAGACTGCATAGTGTTGAGGTACTGATAACTTATTACCTGTCAGCACCATAGATTTGTTTCTCTAATGTGCTTACTAATTTCAAACATCTGCACTCGTTAATCTTACTTGAAACTAATAAATGTAAACTTGTTTGCAACATTATCTTATTCATTTTTTTTTTAATGTGGCAGCATCTCTGCATTCATTTTAGCTTTCCCAATATTAAGAATGGGGATACAACTGGGATTCATGTATTAAATTAGCTTCAAATAATTTGCTTTATTTTGATTGTAAGAGTGCTCTGGGGATATAAATTTTCTCCATATGTAATAACAAGTCGAAGGTTCAAGTAATGGAACTGAGAAGGTGCTTGCCCACTTGAAGGCTTTTAAGTTTGTAAGATGCAAAATTTAGAGCCAAAGTCATGGAAGACAGACATAACTGTAAGATTCTCATGATTTTTCTGAAAAGAAACCTGCATTACATGTTATTGATGATTCCTTCAAAACCTTCCCATATCTCAATTGCTGTTTTAACAAATTTTATGCATTTCTATTTACTATTGACACTCACTTTCTGGTAAAACAGTGTTTTGAATTCTTTGTTTCATTGTTGCATTGCATCTGCTATCTTATAAATTTATAATCCAGCACTCATTGATTTTGAGCAGTCTGTTTTAGTTCCTTCTTCTTCCCTATTACTATCTGTGATATTTCTAGGTTCTAATTAGCTTTTTCTGAAATGTTTAATTAATGTGATATTCTTCTTTGCATGTGCTACATGGAGTAGTATATTTATATCTATTGAAAGGCCTTGTTACTCTTGCAGCTCTGCCTTTGGCGGGAAGTTTCTGGCAGATAGTGGTTCAATCGATATCGATGATATAGATGATGCAGTGCAATTCAAGGATATCCCAGATTCTTTTACTGATATTCCACCTAAGTCATACCCTCTTGTGATAACATTTCAGAAGTTTTTGATGATGCTGGATGGGACATTGGGAAATTCATACTTTGAAAGATTCCATGATGTAAGGAAGCATTCCAATCAAACAACTCAACAATCAGTTGCCTTGCAGAATTTCATAAGAACAAAGGAAGTTAATTATGAAAGGTTTAGCTCATTATATTGGCCCCATTTTAATACAGAGCTAACAAGAAAGCTCGATCCTTCAAGAGTCTTTGCTGAAATTATATTTCATATAAAAGGTAGCCTGCAATCCATGGAAATTGGTGATGGTAAACTGAGTCGAGAGGATTATGTTCAACCATCAATGAGCAGGAGTTCCCCTCTAAGCAGGCAAAAGAGGGAGATCATCTATGACATATTTCAAGACTATGAAAGGATGAAGACGGAAAATGGCGAATTTGATTGGGCTGATCTTGTAACTGATCTTCACCATCGTCTTAAAACTGGACAATATATGGGTGATGAAATGAATTTTGTTTACATTGACGAGGTGCAGGATCTTACCATGAGTCAAATTATGCTATTCAAATATGTTTGCAAAAATGTTGAAGAGGGTTTTGTCTTTTCGGGTGACACAGCACAAACCATTGCTAAAGTCAACTTCCGTTTTCAAGACATAAGATCTCTGTTCTACAAAAAGTTTTTCTTGGAGTCAAGCGGCAATGAATATGATGGAAGAAAAGAAAAAGGACAACTATCAGACATTTTCAAGTTAAGCCAGAACTTCCATACCCATGAAAGTGTACTGAAGTTGGCTCAAAGCATTGTTGACCTTTTCTACCGCTTCTTCCCTCAATCTATTGATGTTTTAACCCCTGAGACTAGTCATATATGTGGCAAACCTCCAGTTTTGCTTGAATCTGAGAACGAAGATGCAATCATGACAATATTTGGAAACAGTGAAAGTGTTGGTTGGAATATGGATGGATTTGGCGCAGAGCAGGTAATATTGGTTCGTGATGATTGTGCTCGGAAA
>SNVD02012925.1:0-73512 GCA_013180625.2 Boswellia sacra
TAACCGGCGTGAACAGTGAAAATCCTTCCTCTCTCTCCCGATTCCTCCTCTCCCTCCTGTTCCTATTATTATTATTTATTTTTATTTTTATTAAAAATGGGCTGGGCTGGGCCTTCTTCAAGCCCAATAGCCCAATGGGCATTACAACACTACCCCCCTAAAAAAAAATTTCGTCCTCGAAATTATAATCGTAGTTGAATTAAACATGGTTATTAAGCTCATACTTCCTTTCAGTAATTCATATAAGCCATTCTCGTAAGTCAAACTACTTCCAACCATGTTAGCTTCGTGGTCAAATATGAAACGAGTGAAGCATACTCGTGCTGAATATACGAGCATCAAGGATGTACTGAAGAATAACTATTTTTAGAGATACAATTACGTAATCCTTTTCTGAGCGCTAACAATCGCTTAGAACTCTTATCACTACTTCATACTAGGGATACTTACAATACAGGAGGTGCTTTCTACTCTTTATAAGTCTCGTACAAAGGCCACAACGATGCATACTTATCTTTAAAAATAATACTTTACATATCAATGCTGAAAACTACTTTCACAAGTCATAAAAAAAATCAGAATCTATAACCTAGGCTCTGATACCAAATTGACACGACCCGCCCCTAGCTACACGGGCAAATCATGCCTAAAACTGTTCACTAAGAGAATGATCCTTAATTAACTATTTTCCCACACTTTTTGCTCTGCCACTTTGAAAAAAAAAACTATTCATAAAAATTTACTTCTAGTTCAAGTCTTTTATGTAAAATACTAAAAAAAATGCTCTGAAAATTTTAATGAAAAACCGGCAGAGTCTCCCCTATAATTTGAAGAAAACCCCATGCAAAAACACACATTTATACACTTCTAAACTATTCCTCATCCCAACTTCTTTTGAAACTTTCGTCTTTATCAACCACAACATATTAAAAGATAAATAAATCATATTCAACATACTTAATATTTAAAAGCTTATACCATATCTAAAAAAATGAAATACTTTCAATGCATGAAAAATTATTATACATCGTGTGGCCTTCCTTAGCATCAGAGACAGCTTAGCACCAAACCTGTAGCACCTGGTTGGGAAAAAAGAATAGGAAAAGAATGAGCTAAAGGCTCAGTGAGTGGACCAATTTTATTACATAAAATATTACTTTCTTTATTTCCTACAACTCATTTATTGAATAAAGCTTTGTGTACTAAAATCTCATTTTTCTGAAAATAAAATACAAGGTATAATTACTTTTAAAGAGGGAACCAATATACTCTTCTTTCCAAAATAACGTACAAACGACTATTTCTTCTCAACTCTCTTTATTAACTTCATTCCTTTCTTTATTAACTTCATTCTTACAATACCATTGTAAAAATTTATTAACTCTCTGTAAAGAAAATACTTTATATAATTCTTCAATTTACTTACCTAAATAACTTAATATTCTTAAACCATATAAGCAAATCAGTTGCGTATCTTTACGTTGAACCCTTATTTAATCTCGTATACACTGCAAAATATATCACTATATCTCTTTCTTTTCTATAAAAAAAAAACATATAAACAGATGCCAAAAGAAATAAAATAATATAGGACTTTTAAATAACATTCCTCTCATCATATACTCAATCACTTGCTAAATTTATTCTCTAAACAAAATCATAAATTGCATGACTATGACTATCCCATAATAAAATCATATAATATATTTCTAACTAGAAAACTCATATCATATTTATACTTAAGAAAAATCTATCGTACTTGCCAAAATATCATCAAATATCTTATAGAATTTTCAAAACAAATAACTTTTGATTATAAATCTTCAAATAAAATTGCTTGGTTCTATATTCTTTAAAAGCAGTGGCAAGAATGCATATTTTCTCAATCTCATAAAATAAAACTCATAATGATATGCTAAAATCATCGCTTCAGTTATTTAATAAACAAAACATAATTTCTTTAAAATCTTCTTTCCAAAAGAAACTTTTACGGATAATGCTTCTTTCTCAAACTAAATCATATAAACATATTCAAAACTCTTTTCATTATACTAAACAAGTACCCCTGAAACTGTCTGATCCTGCCTGGCGAGATCTAACATCGCACAGGCAGAGCTATCTGAATTTTCTCATACCTGGTGAGATCTACATCACGCAGGCAGAGCTATCTGTACCTGGCGAGATCTAACATCGCACAGGCCTGCTATCTGAATCTCCTCATACCTGGTGAGATCTACATCACGTAGGCAGAGCTATCTGTACCTGGCGAGATCTAACATCGCACAGGCCTGCTATCTGGTCATACGCATGCGTAGAACTGCCCCCAAAGGGCTAAAGCGCCCAGATCACACGGCCCAAAGCCTCTATGTGTGTCTGAACGGGCCCCAAAGGCCTCTATCTTTCTATCTGAAATCTGCTGTCTCACTGTCTAAGTGAGCTGGGTACTAGCTTAGTATAATATAATTAAACTTTCTTCTTTTTGCTAAAACTGATTTCTTTTTAAAATTTGCTTCATATGCTAAATCATTGCTTCTCAAGCAGATTTATCAAAATCTGTAAAACTTATGTAAGCTGAAACTCATAACATCCAAATCCTTGAAAATCCATAATAACTGTTTAAAAGAATAACTGCAAATACTTTGAGAAATCCTCGAAATCAAATTACTATATAAAAAAATATGATCATAATTGTTCTGTTTTTCCACTTTCTATAAAATGATAGAATATGCATCTATAATAATATAGAAAACAATTCATATATAAAATATGAATCTTTCTTTCAAAGTGCTATATCTTTATTCAAAAACTAATTTAATTTTTAAACTAAAATTTATGTCTACAACTATTTTGAAAACTAGCTTTGAAATATCTTAATAATTGAAAGCAAATATAACAAATAGATCTATCCACCCACGAGAAATACAAAAGAACTAACTTGAATTCTTTTAAATTCGCTAAGATTCTCAGAAATTCTATAAAATGCTAAATAAACATAACTAAGTAAATACTAAAATATATTTCTAATTATCCAGAAAAATAAATTTTCTACTCTTTCCAAAACTTTCTAAAATATTCATAAAATAAAATACTTTTCATCTCACTATAAACCATAATTTATATTTTTATCTCAAAATCTCATACTTTGCATATAACATTCTATATAACATTCTTTCACATAATTATACTTCAAAATTTAACTAATTCCCAAAAATTTTAATTTAGAATTTCAAAGATTTCCAAATTCTTAAATATCATGATTTAACTAAAATCTTTTTGACTATCCTAAAATTTCTAGAATTTTGCATTCAGGTCCTTGCAAATTCAGTAACAGGTTTCTAAATTTACAACTCAGCCCCTACTGCTGAGCAGTTTTAGAATTTAACATTATCACCCCTGCAGAATTAAATTCAAATTTCCAAAACTTTTTCTTTTTCTTTTTCTTTTTAATTTACTATTATTCTAAATATAAAATCACTCATCATTTTATAAATCAAAAACACCATTTCTTCAACATATGTATTTATTTAAGGAAAATAATTAAATACCTCAATTTTTCTATACAAATTCGTTTAATTATAAATGTCTATTTCCCAATAACAAACAAAAACTTTCTACTTTCAATTAACATATAAAATATATTCATTCTACAACTTCCACTTTCGATTCATTTTTCTATTGTATCCAAACTTATTAAAATAAAGCTTACTATATATATTCAAAAACTAATCTATTAGCACTACCCATAACTATCACTTCTATCTAAAATTTAATATTTATACACATTTATTTTCAAAATACATAAATCATTATTATCTATTCTAAAACATTTAATATAACTCAATTAATTAAACTAATAATTTAAATTATATGAAAAACCATAAATTTAATACACTTTAATATAATATAAAATTCTCGAAACATAATCCACTCACTGAATTTAAGCTCTTTTATGGATGAATAATGTTATGAGAATTATTTGATGGTCGGAAATCATAACCGGAAATATCGCCGGAAAGTCGTCGCCGGCGAGTGAATAGTGATCGAATTTCGTTTCTCTCCGATTTACAAAATTCGCATATCAACATGTAACAAAATTGGTATGGTTAGAAAGAGCATGAAACAAGCTTTAATTTAATGTAAAGATTTACCGGTAACTCATCGGATTTTGGCCGGAAAACGCATAGGAAGCCGTCGGCTTCCATGCTTCGATCCGCAAAAATGGTGAAGAACCCAAGGACAACACATATATGGATGGAAAGAGGACATTACAAGCTTAAAAATGATATATCGTAGGGTTGGAGACTCGTCGGAAAACGGCCGGAATCGCCGGTCAAAGACGACGGTGAACAGTAACCGGCGTGAACAGTGAAAATCCTTCCTCTCTCTCCCGATTCCTCCTCTCCCTCCTGTTCCTATTATTGTTATTTATTATTTATTTTTATTAAAAATGGGCTGGGCTGGGCCTTCTTCAAGCCCAATAGCCCAATGGGCATTACATATAGACTTTTCAATTAACCAACTTACTGCTCCTATCGGCCAAATCAAGCCCACCAGTTCAGTGTTGACGCGTTTAAGTTTGGGGAATAATAAGATGAATGGTCCAGTCCCATGTTCCATCTTTGAACTAGTCAACCTTACTTATCTTGATCTTTCATCAAACAACTTAACTGGTACTTTCAAATTTGACATATTAACATCAAAGTTTAAACAGCTTTTGAGGCTTGATCTTTCGGGGAATAGCCGGCTATCGTTTAGCTCCAACGTCAATGTCAAGGATATCTCATCCATTGTTCTTGAATATTTGAGTCTTTCTTCTTGCAATATAAATGAATTCCCAAGTTTCTTGAGTTCTTTAGAAAATTTAACATCGCTAGAACTTTCCAACAGCAGAATTCATGGTCAGATTTTCAAGAAAGGCTTGGAAGGATGGGTGAGTTTGAGTTCTCTAGATCTATCTCACAATTTTCTAACATATGTAGAGCATCCATGGAAGAATATTCAAGAGCTTGATCTTCGTAATAACAGCCTCCAAGGATCGCTTTTGGTTCCACCACCTGGAACTGACCTTTTCATAGTTTCTGACAATAACTTGACTGGAACAATCCCTCCATCTTTTTGTAATTTGAGTTTGTATTGGCTTGACATGTCTAGTAACAATTTAGGTGGGAAAATTCCAAAATGTTTGGTAAATTCCATTGATCTAGAATTTCTGCACTTGAGAAACAATAGCTTTCACGGTGGAATACCAGATACATTTGTAAATGGTAGTATGTTGAGGAGTCTTGACCTCAATGACAATAACTTGGAAGGTTCACTACCGCGATCTTTGAATTCGTGTGGGAATCTGGAAGTTCTAAATGTGGGCAACAACTACATAAGTGATACGTTTCCCTTTTGGTTGGCAACTCTTCCAAGGCTGCAGATTCTTGTCTTGAAATCTAATCAATTCTATGGGCCCATAAATGATTCCAAAACTAACTTCTCTTCGCTACGAATTTTAGACCTCTCTTACAACAAATTCAGAGGTCATTTGTCCAACTCTTTTTTTGAAAATCTGGAGGGAATGATGTCAACTGGCATTGAAGATGGCAATAACCAAGATATATATATGAATATCCCCTATTCTATATATTTCTTGAGATACGACTCTCTAGGTCGCATTGCAGAGTACGACTCTTATGAAGATCCTTTATCTCTAACAATGAAAGGGCAGCTGATCAAATGCAATAGAATCTTAATGGCATTAAGAACCATTGATCTCTCAAATAATTGTTTTGAAGGGAGTATTCCTGAAATTTTTGGAAAGTTCAAGTCACTCATAGTCCTCAACCTTTCTCACAATAGCTTGACCGGAAACATTCCATCATCATTTGGAAACATGACAGCTCTTGAATCACTAGACCTGTCTTCCAACATGCTTGATGGAAGAATTCCTAAGCAAATGGAAAGTCTTACATTCCTTGCAGTGTTAAATCTCTCCTGTAACAAACTTTCGGGACCAATTCCACAAGGGGGTCAATTTGCGACTTTCGAAAGTGATTCTTTTGTTAGGAATAAAGGATTGTGTGGAAAGCCATTGCTAAGGAATTGTAGCAATCCTTTGGTGCCTTTGTTACCTCCTGCTTTGCAAGAAGAAGATGATAAGGCAAATAAATTTTCTTGGAAAACAGCAGCGATGGGTTATGGATCCGGATTGGTAATCGGATTATCTATTGGACACATTGTACTCTCAACCGGAAAGTTATATTGGCTCGAAAGGATGGTCGAAGGTCGACTACATAAGAGGGTTAGAAGACCTTGCGTTAGGCATGAGAATTAGACAAAACGATATGCAAAAGCAAGCAATTTCCTCAAGTCAGTATTTCATACTTGTACAGAAGTAAAGCATGCTTTTTGAACTCTTGATAAAATAATGTTTCAGTTGAATTTTATAGCTTTTTTTTTTTAATGAATTCTGTTTCAAGCATTTAGTTTATTATTATTTTCATTGTAATTACTATTATATTATTTTCCTCATTCACAGGTGTGTTTGGCTAAAATAAAGACGTACGAAAGCAAGATATTCCAATACAATCAAGACAAATGGTGTCATTAAATTTCTTCTTCAATTTGGCAAAGTTATGTTCAATAGTACTTCAATATTGATGTCTTAATAGGCTTTTGTTTGAAGTTATTAACAATTTATATCAATAGATTGTATTTGATGTTATGTTACTTTTACTTCAATAAATCCTATTAAGACATTTCCAATTAATGGAAAAATGTCTGTAAAAAATGTCAATTTCTTGTGACATAAACCCCACCAAATGTTGTCGAATAAGTCTCATTATAAAAGACAAGTATTGCTTGACAGGCCATAAAGAAAAATACAGAGACTTTGATATCAGTGTAAAATTAGAATGCCATTCATTTGTGATAGTCATCTAACAATGACCATATAAACTAAGAAAGCTATGATTCCCTATAACAATTTGTATGTATTAAAATGTAAAAGTGTTATATAATTACATAAAACTTGTTTTCAATTAATTAACAATTCGATCATATTTTTCATCACACGTAACTTCTTACCCATCGAGATATCTATTATATATCAATTCAAAGCTCTAACGTTGTATAGGTAAGGAGGATTCTTATGTTTTTGTAAAGAAGATATAGTTAATAATATTTTCAATTTCTCTATTTTACTTTTCTTTTAATTTTCATCAACATTGAAGAGCTAGATTGAATATAGTCATTATCACATTAGATAAATTTTTTATTTAGTACCTTAAGTAATTATAGGATCCAAGTCATGAGTTTCAAATACGATTAATTGAAAATTTCTATCACCACATGGCCTATAACATAGCAAAATCCAATAAAATAGAGTTTCACATTCAACGAACACAAGACTATGTGAAGCATTATCCACATAGATTTGGTAAACATAGGTGTGGCTCCAAGGAAAAGTCGACCCTCTAAAGCAAAGATTTCTTAGGCAATGGAGCTAAGGGCACGTTTGGAAAAGGGCTAGGCATGGGATAAGATTAAGATTAGTCTTATCCCCATGTTTGGCACAGTTTTGGGATTGGAATTATAGCCCAAACTACGACACCCTAAAACTTGTAAGTGTGTTTAATCTTTATTGCATCATAATGTATGTGTTACTATTATTAATTGCATATATGCATGCATGGGAGTCATATGTAAAAGCTAGGAGTTGGAGGGATGACGTGAAAACTTTAGAAACTTGGGGGATTTAATAAAAAATTTTGCTTATTTGGATGAGTATAAAAGGCAAGGGTTGGAGAGATTTCTAGATAATTTTATTTTGGCTTATGCTCAAAACCCTCCAGTACACTCTCATCCTCTCTAGTTTTCAAGGCAATTGTAGGTGAAATTGGAGGCTTTAGAAGAAGGAAAGGTAGACTTTATTTTCTACTTCTGGTCCATAACCATGGCAAATAATTATGAAATTGAAGGTTAGGCAATGATTTATGGCATTTATACACCATACATTACATGTAAGGTGCTGGAAAATGTGGGTTGTGACTTGTGATGAAGTATGGAAGAATTAAGGAGACCGGGTGTGGATAGGAAGCTAGAAGTAGAGTTAGAATTTAAATTCTACAGAGTTCATTTTCTAAGCAGTGCTGAGTACGAAATTTCTCAAAAATGTGAATGTAGTTGTGTGTTTGTGAACTTTAGTATGGAATGGCATGATTAATGAATGCCTATGAAGCATTATATGTATGAAATTGCCATGGAATGGGTATGCCTTTGCACCCTCATATATGATATGTTATGGAATGTGGAATTTGATGCCCAAACTTGAAGAAACCAATTAGTGTTTATGGTGCAGCTCATATATGGGTTGGGTTATGGAAGTGTCCGTCAGAAGCTAGTAAATACGTTTTTGGTTGGGTTATAGAAGTGTCCGCCCTAAGCTCCTGAAACGCATTTTGGGGTTAAGCTGTGGAAGTGTCTGTCCTAAGCTAGTGAATGCATTGGGTTGGGTTGGAATTCACGTCCGCCTGAGGCTAAGGAACGTGTTTTGGGTTGGATTGTAGAAGTGTCTGCCCGAAAACAAAACTGTGAGAAAGCTTTTCAATTTATATGAATGGTGGAAAGCACTTTGACAAAAGATGGATTATGAATTAGTTATTTGCATGCCCTTGTGACAATGAGTAATATATATAGGCTTATGATGTGTTTAAATATGTCTAAGATAGGTTAAGCACAATTTTATATGTGTTGAATGGATTATAAGTGTGATATGGGCAAAGAAAATGGCTTGAATATAATGGTCAAATCAGTGAGTTAGCGTAGCACCACCATATGGGGTGCGTAGAAGCACAATCTCTGTATTATGTGTGAGCTGAGATAGAGAGTTGGCGCCAGAATGCGACTTGAGCGGCGCAGGAGTGCCAACCCCTTTGATAAAATTCTATTTCAGGCCGAGACTTGGAGCAATTATGGCAAATCCTTTGCGTAGAGGCACCCCTTATTGTGTATTAGGCTTTTTGGCTTAAAAATAAAGGAAATGGTTACTTGTAAAGCAACAATTGGATTGCTTATCATGAGTGAACTATTATTTTATGCCTAGTGTGTCATTATTAGCTACATCTAGCTGCTTACTGAGTGTTTTACTCATTAAATTTGATATATGCCTCAGGTGAGCGTTAGCTAACTATACATAAAGAGGATTTCGGCATAATGACATCAGAGTTCCCTTGCCAACCACTATACCACTGCAACACTCTATATTATTTTGTGAGAATCATGAAATTTGATTTTTTGGGCTCGTCATGGTGAACTGTTTTATGATATGTGGTTGACATGATAGGAACTTTGTATTTTAGGATGCTGATTTTAATACAAAGTTTTAAAATTTTTCTCAATTACTGTATATTGTTCAGACACCACTGCTTGTTATCTTATGTGAATACTTAGCTTTACATTCTAGATCCTTATAGGGTACAAGGTGTTACAGTGTGGTATCAGAGCTTAGGTTTGAGATTCTGTAGACATTTTTGTTGCAAGCGATCAAGGGAACTAAGTCCTATAACAAATCCTCAATAGTTTTGAGTGAGTGAGTTATCTGATATGGATGTTAACCATTGCTTTGAATGTGATATTCTGTTTTGTTCTATTTACCAGAACTGATAGCTATATCTCGTGCTGGTCGACCAAAGAGGACTGACGATCCCACTATTTAAGAGATACGACGAGTGGCTCCCACTCCTAAAGTAAGACGGACCTTGGAGTTAAATGAACCATCTTCAATCAGTGGGAGAAGAGGAAGATAGCTAGCAAGAATGAGAGGTGTTGCATGAGGCCTTGAGAGCACTGTACAGGAATTGGTACAATTATTGATTGAAGTAAGGCGAGAAGCACCTCAAGCGAGCTTTACTACTTCGGATAACATACAAGTGGTGGAACAATTCCGGAGGTTAAATCCTCCCTCCTTTGTCAGCTCTACGGATCCATTGGCGGTCAAAGAATGGTTACGAGAATTGGAGAAGATATTCAAGCTCATGGCGCGCTCAAACATTCAGAAACTCATGTGTGCCACCTTCATGCTTAAGGCGAGTGAAAGCTATTAGTGCGACATGACAAAAAGGGCCTACAATACGGAAGGGAATGTACTTAGGTGGGCCCAATTCAAGGAGATCTTTGAATTCATGTAGATATCTAGAAGTTCTAAATGTGGGGAGCAACAACACAAGTGATATGCATGTTTCCCTATTGGTTAGCAACTCTCCCATATCTGCAAATTCTTCTCTTGAGATCTAATCAATTCTATGGGCCCATAAATGATTCCAAAACTAACTGAGAGTTCTAGAGGTATGCAGTTATAAGAAATATAACAGTACGTTGTAATCATGCCATCTAGTGTTCCAATGATAGAACTTGTTGGATGCGCCTTTTGAATCCATGTGGGTGGATCTTTTCTATCATCATCATTCCGAATTGAATTTTTGTTCAAATCTGAGTTGTCAGATGTTACTGTTACGTCGGGTGTAACAGTAGCTGTTTCCTCCTTCATAACAGCATCTTCCTTTTTACTGCTGTCTGAATCTGATTTTTCTGTATCTTCTGTGAAGCTGATTATGCTTTCCTTATGTGAGTACTTTGCATAATCATCAAGGTCATCAAATACTACGTTTGCAGATTCTATGACTGCCTCAGTTCTCATATTGTAAACTCGAAAAGCTTTGTTATTTTGTGCATATCCCACAAAGACTCCTTCATCACTCTTTGAATCCAATTTTCCTAACAGTTCTCTGTCGTTTAAGATGTAACACCTGTAACCAAAGACATGAAAATATTTTAAATTAGGTTTTCTTCTTTTCAAGATTTCATAAGGTGTCTAGTTAGTGCCAGGTCTAAGAAAAACTCTATTTGAAATATAGCAAGCAGTGCTTATTGCTTCAGCCCATAGCCTCTTGGTCAACTTCTTGCTATTGAGCATCACTCTAGCCATCTCTTGAAGAGTTCAATTCTTCCTTTCCATAATGCCATTCTGTTCAGGGGTTTTAGGAGCTGAAAATTCATGATCAATTCTATGGTATTTGCAAAAGTCAGCATAGCTAACGTTTTCAAACTCTTTTCCATGATCACTTCTTATTCTCACAATCCTTCCAATGTTCCTGTTTTGCTCATTTTCAAGCTTAACACAAAGATTCCTAAAAGCTTCAAAAGTGTCAGATTTTTCTTTAATGAAATCAACCCAAGTATTCTAGAAAAATCATCCACACAAACAAATATATATCTCTTACTTGTAATGCTTTCAATTTGCATAGAACCTATAAGATCCATGTGAAGCAAATCAAGTATTTTGGATGTGCTAAGATGTGGATTTGACTTGTGTGAACTTCTAATTTGTTTTCCCATTTGACATGGTCCACAAATTCCATTAACTTTGACATCAAGTTTAGGAACTCCTTTGACAGCACCTAATTTAGTTAATTTAACCAATTCTTTGTAATTTAAGTGTCCTAACTTTTGATGCCACAATTCTAAATCCGAAATCTTAACTTGAAATGCAATCTTAACCAAATAACAATTATCCGAAGATCTATTACCTTCAAGAATGCATTTACCAAAATCATCTAAGACCATACATTTGTTTTGTGTGAAATTAATAACATACTTGTCATCACATATCTGACTAATACTAATAAGATTAGCTTTTAAACCTTCAACCAACAAGACATTTTGAAAATTGGGTAAACCTTTGACATTCAAAGTGCCTTTACCAATAATCTTACTCTTTGCTCCATCTCCAAATGTGACATTTCCATCCCTGCATGCTTTAAAATTTGTTAGAAACAATTTATTTCCAGTCATGTGCCTGGAACAACCGCTGTCAAAATACCACAAATCATTAGATGCATGATTAAGTGTAGTAAAGGCAACATGGCATACTGTTTTGTCTTTCTTAACCCACTGCAGTAGTGATTTAGGTAACAGTTTGAATTGTTTTGATCTTTTATGCAAAAAATTCAATAATTTAAAGTATCTAGGCCTAATATATCCTTTTTTACCACAAAAATAACAAGTAGGAATGAATTTTCTTACCTTTTCAAGACTGGATTTGAAAGAACTCAGAAGAGAGACAAATGTTTCATTGCTCTTGGAATTAGGACTTGACTTTAAAGAGTTAAGTTCAAAATTCTTACCTGATGTTAAAGCTTTCACAAAAACTATTTTTGATGAAGATGCAACATTACCTTCTGTGTATCCCAATCCATGTTTGTTAGAGTTGTCTCTTCCAAGGTTCAAGACCTGATCAAGTTTGGCTGCTCCAATTTTGAGTTGATCAACACACCTCTTACTTTCAATCAGTTCTGTTATGATTTTCTCAATATGTGTTGTTTTGTCTGTCAAAACAGTTTTCAATTCTGTGATCTGATTTTCAGCAAAGGATTTTTCACATTCCATCTCCTCAATCTTCTTCCTCAAGGCTTTAATTTCTTCCTTCTGACTCAGCCATTCACCATAGAGTGCATTGTACGTTTCTTGCAACTCTTTATAGTATTCTGATCCTTCTTCTTCATCCAAATGATCAATACTGGTTCTGTAATTTTCTGTTATGCCAGACATAACAGCCTTTCTTTTGTCAGTTACAGATGCAGTAAATGCAACAAAGTTGCTCATGCAGTCTTGATCTTCTGACTCGGATTCTAATTCATCACTCCAGGTTACTGTCAGCCCTTTATTCTTCTTCTTGAGATTTGCACATTCAGATTGAATATGCCCATAACCAGAACATTCATAACACTGAATTTGCCCTTTTTTTCAGGTTGTTTTGGCTTCCTTTTGTCATTCTCCTTGCTTTTCATCGCTTGAGTTTGATGGCTTTTCTTGATTCTTTTTCCTGAAATTTATATTCATAAACTTGACATAATTTCTTGTTAGAAAAGCAATCTGTTTAGAATCAGTTTCATCAAGCTCATCACTACATTCATCATCAGATTTTTCAGCTTTCACATTAAATGCAATGCTTTTACCTTTTTGCTTCCTAGTACTTTGATTTATTTCAAAATTTTGGAGAATGCCAATCAGTTCATCAACTCTCATCTCATCAGTGTTTTTAACTTCCTCAATGGCTGAATTTTAGGTTGAAATTTATCTGGAACAGACCTAATTACCTTGTTAACAATTTCTGCATCAGTGAAAGTTTTGCCAAGCATGTATGCCGAATTTGTAATGTGACATATCTTAGAGTAAAACTCAGAAATTGACTCATCCTTATGCATCATCAGATTTTCAAATTGAGAATTCAGTCTCATTAATTTAGATCTTTTAACAGATGCAGTACCTTCATGTTTTACCTCAAGTATGTCCTATGCTTCTTTGGCCACTTTGCACCTTGAAATCTGTCCGAAGTTGTTTAAGTCCACTGCAGAAAAAATTGCATTGAGAGCCTTTGAATTCCAATTGGAACGTCGGTATTCTTCATCAGTCCATTCATCCTCAGGTTTCGGTTCAGAATTAGCAGAAGCATTCAACTTTGTTGGCGTTGTCCATCCTTTAAGCACACTAGTCCATGCCCTGTCATCAAGAGATTTGATATACATCATCATTCTTACCTTCCAATATGAATAATTACCATCATCAAGAATGGGTAGTTGTGTTCCGGATCCTCCAGCACGAATAAACTCCATCCTTCCAGATTAACTTGATCGTTTTCTTCACTTGTCTATCAGTGAACCTGCTCTGATACCAATTGAGAGTTTTGGAGGTATGCAGTTATAAGAAATATAACAGTATGCTGTAATGTAAATCGGCACAGGAAGATTTTTACGTGGTTCGGTTATAAAAACCTACGTCCACGGATAGTTATCGAGCTGCAATTCACTATGCACTTGTTTGTACAATCTTTAGGACCTTTTAGAGTGCTGACTCACCCTCACACACAGACCTAATCTTTGACAAACAAAATCTTCGTAAAGATCCTAAACACTAGTGACAATGCTCACTCTCTGTCGCAGATAACTTAACAGCACACTGTTAAGTTATACATAACACCCGATGTCTGACAGAATTACATAAACACTCAACCCTCAAGTTATCTTAAGTGTCTACTAACTTACTCAGACTTAATCAACAACTCAACTACGATTTTTAACACTCATACATGAATCAAAAGACTCAAAGAATCAAATCAAAGAAGATATTCCTTTTGCGTTGAAGCTTTCTTCTATGAATTCATGGAATGCCAAACTCAAGACTCTCTCACAACCAAAATAGCCAACACGTCAATCTCCTAATCACGTTCTCAACCGCCTAAATAGCTTTGTATATATATAGTGAGAGGTCTGACTGAAATCTTCTAAAAATCCTGTAAAAATTCTAATTAAAATCATATTAGGATTAAGAGAAATAAAATAGGAAGTGGTATAAACAAACTCCAAAAGGAAATAGGACAAATAAATATTCTCCTATTCTAATTAGGATACAAGATATTATATCCTAAACTAAAGATATATTTATTCCAAATCAAATACTTCCTAAAATATAATTCTAGAAACATTAAAATGAAAATAAAAATAATATTCTTGTTTTATCACAAGTTGATCAAAACTCATTATGTGCATGGTACATGCATATGTAGTAGACTTTGACACCAACACTAACTTCTCTTCACTACGAATTTTAGACCTCTCTTACACAAATTCAGAGGTCATTTGTCCAACTTTTTTTCTGAAAATCTGTAGGGAATGATGTCAACTAGCATTGAAGATAGCAATAACCAAGATATATATATGAATATCCCCTATTCTGTAGATTTCTTGAGATACGACGACTTTTCTATAGATAGCATTAGAAACTACGACTATTATGAAGATCCTTTATCTCTACCAATGAAAGGGCAATGGATCAAATGGAATAGAATCTTAATGGCTTTAAGAACCATTGATCTCTCAAATAATTGTTTTGAAGGAAGTATTCCCTGAAATTTTTAGAAAGTTCAAGTCATTCATAGTGCTCAACCTCTCTCACAATAGCTTGACCGGAAACATTCGATCATCATTTGGAAACATGATAGCTCTTGACTCATTAGACCTGTCTTCAAACAAGCTTGATGGAAGGATTCCTGAGCAACTGAAAAATCTTTCATTCCTGGAGGTGCTAAATCGCTCTTATAGCGAACTTTCAGGACCTATTCCACAAAACAGTCAACATTTGAAATGCTTTCATTGGCCCCTACCACCTGTGGTAGTAAAAAATTATGGAAATCTGTTGTTAATGAAATGCAACACTGATTTTATATCTCCCCTACCACCTTCATTTTTGCAAGAAGACAATGAAACAGCAATTGAATTTGTTTGAAAAGTCGCGATAATGGGTTATGGATGCGGACTGGTAATTGGATTATCTATTGGATGCATCGTGCTCCCAACCAGAAAGTTACATTGGCTCGAAATGATGGTTGAAGGTTGACTACATAAGAAGGTTGGAAGAACTTGCTAAAGGCATGAAAATTGCACAAAATGATATGCAAAAGCAAGCAATTTACTCAGGAGGTCAGTATTTCGTACTTGCCCAGAAGTAAAGCATGCTTTGGAACTCATAATAGAATAATGTTTCGTTCGAATTTTATAGTTTTTTTTTTCTTAAATGAATTCTGTTTCAAACATTTCCTTTGTTATTATTCTCATTTTAATTACAATTATATTATTTTCCTCATTCACAAATGTGTTTCGCCAAAATAATGATGAGTCGATATTCTAATGCAGCCAGAGATGGTGTCATTAAATTTCTTCTTCAATTTGGCAAAGTCATGTTCAATTGTATTTCAATATTAATGTTTTAATAGGATTGTATTTGAAGCTATTGACAACTCAATAAGTAGATTGTATTTGAAGTTATTACTCTTATATCAATAAATCTTATTAAGACATTTCCAATGGCAAAATGTCCGTAAAAAATTGTCGATTTCTTATGTTAAATCTTATCAATAAATCTTATTAAGACATAACCCCATCAAAATGTTGTCGAATAAAGTTTTATTGTAAAAGATAAGTGCTCAACAGGCCGTAAACAAAAATACAAAGGCTTTGTTATCAATGTAAGATTAGAATTCTAAAGGACAATATAAGTACTATTGAGTTTTGACTTAATTTCATTATATATTTTTAATCAATCACATCCTAAGCTTAGTATTAAAATCATCATCTAATATTTTCTATTAAAATTTAAACTAATAGTCAAGGGTAATATGGGAATTTCATATCTAAAATATAATCAAATTCAAAATTCATATTTTTTTATAAAATGAATTAAAAAATTAAAACCAATTAAAAAAAAACCAGCCCTCAACGTCCTTAGACAACCCAACCCAAAAGCCACCACCACACCCTGAAAACTCGTATGCCCAACCACCATCACCATTCCAAAATCCCAGCCATCATCACCACTCCCTATCACCCTAACCAATGACAGAGCCAGCCATTTGCTTTAGTAGGGGCAAATTAAGACATTAGAAAAATTATTCACGAAAAAAAAAAACATATTCATTGTTAGATTTTTATATTTTCTTATATTGAAAAGATTACATAATTAAAAGTCCAAAAGGAAAAACATTTATAAATTATAAAAAATAGTAGTTCAAAAGCAATTTTATATTTATTTGCAGGGTTTAATTAATATCAATAAAAATACTTCGTAAAATATTTGATATATAGATTCTTTGTCTTGAAAATATATACTTTTTAATTACAAGTATTTCTGTAAAACATATTATAAAGAAAAACTTGATAGAAGAATAAGTATTGTAATTTAATTCCTAACTTGAATGTTTAACAAATTGATAAAATTAATGTGGAACCTTATGAATTAAAATATATTTTGATATTAATTAATCATATATTAAGATTTAATAGTTAATATAGATAACTATTGCTCAAGCCGTTAGAAATTTAAATTATCTAAAATACAAGAAAAAAGGTTTGTTATATTAGAATAAAAACTTGAAATGAATCTATAAAACTTTGTAAACTCAGTGGAGGCAATTGCCCCCATGAGTGAGTGACTATGTAGCTCCGTCCATGACCCCAACCACCGTGAACCCCCTAAAAAGAATTTGAAACCCATTGCCTATGAAAGCAGGCTCTATTCCTCCAGTTTGATGTTCCATATTAACATTTTTACTCTTGTTATGCTTTTTCAATCCAACCTGCCAACACGCCTGAGCGATCAACTCCAGGGACGATTTTCCCCTTCTCCTCTACGGATTTATAGGACATCTAATCTTCCTAATACAATAATAGACTATTCTCCGATCTCAACATAAGTTCACCTTGTTAGCTGAACCTCAAACTCTCTCTTTATGACAATGGCGAAAATCAACAAAATCAAGAAACTCCAACAAGTGGCACCACCAACAACAACCGAAAAAAATCGAACTCATCAACAATACATCTAAATCCTACTCCAACGATGACGAATCCGCTTCAGAAACCTCAGAATCTGACTTCGAAATCGACGCTGATAACCTCAAAGCAGATGACAAAAGAGTGACGGTTGAGGGACAGAAGAGACAGCGAGGCAGAGAGTGAGGCTAGATGGAGAGTTTAAGATGTTTTGATAATTTGGGAATTTTAAGTTTTTTTATTAAGGTTTAGTTATTTTGGAATGAAGATTTTTTTTTATTTTATAACTATATATGAGAAGATTAAAATTGTCTTTTCATATATGTGAAATTTAACCGACGATGATTTTAATACAAGTTCATGAATATAATTGATTTAAAAAACGTATAATCATTCTCTAAGAAAGATTAAGAGAAAATTCGATGATACTTATTGATATTATCTCAATTCTAAAACTAAAATAAGTATTACCATTCATATGCGACAGTTATCTAACGATACTATAAATTAAGAAAGTTGTGATTCACTTTGACAATTTCTGTGCATTAAAATATAAAAAAAATGCTATATAATTGCATAAAACTCATTTTCAATCAATTAACAATTCAATCATATTTTTCATCGTATTTAACTTCATAAACATCAAGATATTTATGATTAATCATTAAAAATTTAAAACTCCAACATTGTAAAACAAAAAAGGATTCTTATGGTTTATAAAGAAGATATAATTAATAATATTTTTCGTTTCTCTATTTTACTTTTCTTTTAATTGTCATATCCATTAAAGAGCTAGAATGAATGGAATCATAGGTCATTATCGCACATTAGATAATGTTATGGCCATAGCAAAATTAGGCCTTAGTTAAATTTAATACAGTAAGCCCATTACTGAAGCCTGTTATTTAGGCCTATTATCTGGGTCCCACAATGACTTCTCCTAATATCTATATAAACCCTTCAAATTTTTACTTAAGGTATGCAAACTTTTCTAAACTCTTTCCCTCTCTAAATTTCCTTTGGTTTTGAGAGCTTTTCTCTCTAGGAAATTCTCCTAGAAAATTCCGGTGTGCCGGAAACTGACTTGGGCGTCGGAGGGTTTTCGCCGACACCCCTGACTATTTTTCTTTGTTCTCAGGATTAGACCCGACATACGATTCAAGCTCCAACCCGCTTTCCGACTGTCTGAAAATCGTGCATCAACAGTTGACGCCGTCTGTGGGAACGACAATCTAAGCCTCTTTAGTTGTTACTCCCATCCAAACATAATCAAACACATCATGAGTCACGCATCCCAACAATCAACCTCCCTAGAGGTTGACGAAGAAATCGAGGTAGAAGCACCTCCCCGACGTCGAAGGGTAGTTGATACAAGTAGAGCCTTAATAATATCCTCTGGGATAGGCCCTAACCCCAAGCAACCCCGACTTCC
The DNA here is from genome assembly GCA_013180625.2 of Boswellia sacra. Lineage (NCBI taxonomy): Eukaryota > Viridiplantae > Streptophyta > Magnoliopsida > Sapindales > Burseraceae > Boswellia > Boswellia sacra. The sequence goes on from SNVD02012925.1 coordinate 18,799, forward strand.
ACTTAGGAGACCGAGGAAAGGCAAGACGAGTTGGTTGACAACCATGGAGCATACCATGCAGAATTTTGGTGAACAAATGAACCTTATGGTGACTATGTTCAACCAAGCTTTTGGACATGGTACTCAACAGGCTGCAAATACTGTTGGAAATAACCCAAGGAATGCTATGGTAGTACCTAATGTCCTGACGGATGTTGGTGGGCATACTGACCTAGTTGCCCAGACCACTGGATTACCTCTCCATCAGGTCATTCAACCAAATCTTTTCTATCTTATTGTTCAGGGAGGAGATGGTCGCCCAAAGATTCCCTCTCCTCCACACGTCATATCTGAACAACGATTGGCAGTAGTAGACCTTCGTCACTCTTTAAACAAAAAGCGACATACAAGTGTTGAGCAAGGACCAAAAGGAAGTAATGTTGATCAGCCAGCCTATTCTTATCATGGTCCTTATGCTCCAAGGGGCAACTACCAGTCAAAAAGAAATCGCCCCAACTTCACCACCTAGAAGTAAGAATCATCGCCTAGATGTTGTTCAAATGGATGTCTCATAAGAGGAAAAATCAGATAATCATTATGCGGAATTCAAGCGAGAAATAGATGAAAAAATTTATAAACTGGAGAAGATGATTAAGCGTTCAGAAGGAGAAGAGGATGGTCGTCCACAATGGGAGTCACCCTTTACTGAAGATATTCTTAGGGAAAGATACCCGTACGGATTTCGAATGCCACAACTTGAGCTTTACCAAGGGACAACTGACCCCCGAGAGCATCTAGACTCTTTTGTTTCTCATATGAAAATACAAGGGGTCTCAGAGGGAATAATGTGTAGAACTTTCTCTCTTACCCTTGGAGGATCAGCTAAGCAATTGTATAGGAGGTTACCAGCCTCATCCATCTCCAGCTTTGATGAGCTTGCTCGTAGTTTCCTCACATACTTTAGCAATATGAAAACAAGAAGTCATCTAGCACAGAGCCTTCTTTCAATCAAGCAGGGTCGTAATGAATCACTCCGTGCATTTGTGGACAGGTACCAGCGGGAGGTCGCTCGAGTGGATTAATTTAATGATGGTTATGCTATGCAAGGTTTGGTCCAAGGAATCAAATGGGAGCTCCCTCTAGCATGAGAATTCTCTGTTAACCTCCCACGCACGTACTAAGAAGCATTGGCAAGGATCTCTAGCCATGCCGATGCAGAGGAAATTTATCAAGCAAATTATCCTAGGCAGACTCCGGTGATACCTAATTCCTCACATACAGATAGACGACCATATGACAATCACAGAAGAGAACATCATGATAGAAATCGGAGGTCAACCTCGGATCGACGCTCCACGCGAGATACATTTAGAAATGATCGTCTCTTGTTACAAGGGCCATCCATCCAACCCCGCCAAGAGCATCATGATCGACCCTAGGAGGAGCACCATACTTGCACATTACTTAACATGCCACAACAAGATATCTTGAAGGAAATCAAAGATAAGGGTCTAATAAAAGAACCTGCCCCCATACGGTCGAATCCAAGAACTAGAAATAAGAGAAAGTTTTGTCATTTCCACCGGGCTCATGGTCGTAACACTGCAGATTGTTTTGAACTAAAGAAACAAATCGAGGGTCTTATCAAGGGTGGCCAATTACAAGAATACATTTATTGCCCCCCTGAACCATCTAGCAAGAATGACAAAGGGAAAGAACCATTAGAAGAAGTAGCCACGATTTTTGGGGGAGTAGTGGCTGGTCCGAGTGCCCAAGCCCGAAGGCACCTAGCTAGGCAAGCAAGATATGACCTCCCTCGCTATGAAGTCAACTTGACAGCCTCTTCTACCAATGTTAGGGATCATGAAGTTATCTCTTTTTCATCTCAAGATGCGCAGGGTATCCATCATCCTCATTGTGATGTCTTGGTCCTCACAGTAATTGTGGCCAATAAAAGGTTAAGAAGAGTATTGGTTGACAATGGGAGCTCAGCTGACATAATGTCATTGGATGCATTTAATCGACTGGGTCTTAACCGTAGAGATATGAGAGGCATCCAAACTTCTCTGATGGGATTCCCTGGAAGGAAAGTTATTCCCAAAGGAGTAATTTCGTTACCAGTGACCTTGGGAGAAGGCTCCCTACAGACAACCAAGATGGTGAATTTTCTCGTGGTAGATCATCCGGGTGTTTATAACGTCATTCTTGGACGACCATCACTTTATGACTTCAAAGCAGTAATGGGTGTCTATCATCATGTCTTGAAATTTCTAACACCTACAAGGATAGGAGAAGTTAGAGGTGAACAACGAACCTCTCGAGAATGCTACAACATGGCTTTCAAAGAGAAGGCACATAAGCTATTGATGATTCGAGGAGAACCTTCTGAGGGGATGGAAAGTTTGGATCCACGAGACCTTATAAAAGAGGAGGTTGTAGTTCCAATGGAAGGAATGGACGACATCCCTATCTGTTTGAATAATTCAGAAAAGACAGTGAAGGTGGGTAAGAGTCTTCCTCTACCAATCAAACACAAATTGATTGGTTTTCTCTGAGAATATAGTGACGTTTTTGCATGGTCTCATGGAGACATGTCGGGCATAGACCCAAATGTAGCTGTCTACTGCCTTAATGTCAACCCTCAAGCTCAACCTATTCGACAAAAGAGGAGATACCAAGCCCCGAAGCGTTCAGAGGCAATTGCCTTAGAAGTAGAAAAGCTCTTGGCAAGTAGAATCATTCAAGAGGTAATGGCTCTCCAATGTTGTATTGGTGAAAAAAACCAATGGAAAATGGCGTGTCTGCATCGACTTAAAGATTTGAACAAGCATTGCCCAAAAGATAGTTTTCCATTGCCCAGGATAGATCAACTAGTTGATGCCACAGCTGGCCACCAATTGTTGAGCTTCATGGATGCTTATTCTAGTTATAACCAGATTCCAATGTACTTGAAGGATGAAGAAAAAACAGCTTTCATCACTGATAGAGGGTTGTACTGTTATCGAATGATGCCTTTTGGACTGAAAAATGCTGGAGCAACCTATCAACGGTTAGTAAACTCCATGTTTTCTCCTTTCCTAGGAAAGACCATGGAAGTTTATGTGGATGATATGCTTACCAACAGTATGGATGCCAGATCCCATGTAGACGACCTCCGAATAACTTTTGACATCCTCCGAAAACACAATATGAAGCTGAATCCCACTAAATGTGCTTTTGGGGTATCCTCTAGAAAGTTCTTAGGATTCATTGTCACCCAAAGAGGAATAGAGGCCAATCCTGAGAAAATCCAAGCACTCCTGCAGCTTGAGTCTCCCAAAACATCAGAAGATATACAAGTTCTCACTGGACGAGTTGTCGTCTTAAATCGCTTTGTTTCTAGGGCGACTGACAAATGTCACCCTTTCTTTAAAGCTTTAAGGAAGTGCAAACAGTTTGAATTGACAAATGAGTGTGAGAATGCTTTCTTACAGCTTAAGAGGTACTTAGGTTCTCCTCCTCTTCTCTCCAAACCAATTATGGGGGAACCACTTTTTCTCTATCTAACAGTCTCTGCATATGCAGTTAGTGCAGCTCTTATCTGTGAGGATCAGGGAATCCAGAGGCCAGTCTATTACATGAGTAAGGCCTTGACAGATGTCGAAGGTTGGTACCCTCCTATGGAGAAGCTGGCTCTCGCCTTAGTTGTTGCTGCACGAAAGCTTTGCCCATATTTTCAAGTACACACTGTTATGGTACCATCTGATTACCCTTTACGACAGGTCTTTTATCGTCCAGAGCTTTCGGGAAGACTCATCAAGTGGTCTATGAGTTAGGAGAGTTCGACATACATTAAATTGTAAGACCATCTATCAAAGGACAAGCAATCGCTGACTTCATTGCAGAATTTTTAGGTAGTGGAGTTAAGGAGGAAGAAGAAACCCATGCAGGATCAAATGATTGACCAATGTCTATGGGAATAAATCCACAGAAAGCATGGGTCTTGTTCATAGATAGGTCATCTAATAAGATTGGTAGTGGAGCTGGCCTGATTTTATCAACCCCAGATGGAGTAGAAGTTGTTGTGGCCTTACGTTTTAATTTTAAAGCCACCAATAATGTCGCAGAGTATGAAGCTCTCTTTGGAGGACTTAGGTTGGCAGTTGCCCTTAGAGTATAAGAGATTGCCATCCATAGCGATTCCCAACTTATGGTTAACCAAATCCGCGGAGACTATCAGGCAAAAGGCTCTACCATGATGGCTTACTTGGATAGAGTTAACTTCTTTCTTCGCAGTTTTAAAGGTTTTGACATCATAAGAGTCCCAAGGTTAGAGAATTCAAAGGCTGATAGTTTAGCAAGAATCACCTCAGGGGTAGACCCCTTTCTACCAACTGCCTCTCATATGGTCATTCTAGAGTCTCCAAGTATATCAAAGTATGAACTTTCACCAGAAAGAACAATAACTGTAAACGGTAGCCTGTTCTGGATGGACCCTATCATTAAATTTTTAGAGACAGGGGAAGTTCCAGCTGACCGAAATGAGGCGATCAAGGTAAGGGGGAGAGCAACAAGGTACACTATGGTTAATGGTGTTCTCTACAAAAGAGGGTTAAGCCTTCCTCTTTTAAAATATCTTCGCCCAGAAGAAGCTAATTATGTCCTTAGAGAAATCCATGAAGGAATATGTGGTAACCATTCTGGTGGTCGATCTCTAGCTTATAAATGTATCAAGCAAGAATACTATTGGCCGACCATGAAAAATGATGCTAAGGCATTTTCAGCTAGGTGTGACAAGTGCCAAAAATGTGCCAATATTCCAAGGAAAGCTCCTGAGAACATGACGCCAATGAAGGCCCCATGGCCGTTCGCCCAATGGGGACTAGACCTTATTGGACCTCTTCCAATGGGTAAAGGACAAGTTAAATATGCTATTGTTGCGATTGATTATTTCACTAAGTGGGTAGAAGCTGAACCCCTCGCATCAATTACTGAAAAGAAGACCACAGACTTTGTAAAGAAGTCAATTGTCTATAGGTTTGGTATCCCTCACACCATCATTACAGACAATGGCAAGCAATTTGATAACTCAAACTTTACGAACTTCTGTAAGGAGTTGAACATCTCTTTATGCTTTTCCTCTCCAGCTCATCCTCAAGCAAACGGTCAGGTGGAGGCTGTTAACAAAACTATTAAACACCTCCTCAAGACCAAATTAGATGCTAGGAAAGGTGCATGGCCAGAGGAACTTCCACAAGTACTTTGGGCATACCGAACCACTATCCACACAGCAACAGGGGCAACTCCATACTCCTTAGCAGTTGGCTCAGAAGTAGTCGTTCCTGTTGAGATTTGTCTTCCATCACCTCGTACTGAGGGATATAGTGAAGAGCTTAATCATAGAGCCCTTCAACTCAACTTGGATCTTCTTGAGGAGGAAAGAGATCTTACCAGTATCAAAGTTGCTGCTTACCAAGAGAGGGCTGCTCGACATTTTAACTCTAAAGTTAAGCGCCGATCTTTCCAAGAGGGAGATCTTGTTTTAAGACAAGTACTACAAAATACTCGAGATCTCACCGATGGAGCATTGGGGCCCAACTGAGAGGGTCCTTATCAAGTCAAAACAGTCATCCGACCAGGCACCTACAGACTTGTCACCATGGATAGGAGGTTGCTTCGTCATCCATGGAATGTTGAGCACTTAAAGAAGTATTATCCATGATCTCTTTATATATGTAATAACTCATTCTAGGGACTTATGCATGTGTAATAAATCCCATAGGGAGACCTATAAAGAGATTATCAATAAAGAATTCGATTTATTGTATTACAAATCGTACGTCTTTAAAGCTCATTTATGATTAAGTTGCAAGAAGACGAAAGGAGCAAAAGGGTACAACACCAGAAAAAGTTTTAAGAGTTCTTATTATTTCAAAATTGCCAGAAGAGTGCCACCCATATTGTCTAAGCAAGGACAAATCCTCACCTATGACATTAAACTAAAAACAAAAACAATGAAAGATAAAGTCAAGGCTCAGAAAACCGCCTTAATATGATCATTCCCTATAAATAAGCATCTACCTAGCTGAAAGAACTCCGACTACCTCTAAGAAGTAGCCTCATCATCCCCCTCTTCATCTTCAGATGATGAGGTAGAGTCCCCTTGCTTGGCTTCCCAGGCTATTGTGTCCAATGTCGACTCATAATCCTCATCTTTGAGTATGAATCGGTGGAATTGCTCAGGATCAGAGTTAGCTGTCGGGATAGACTCCGCCACCAAGTTTAACTCTTCAGCTATGAGAGACTGATCAATCTCTGGGTAGCGATCATGGAATCATTTACGCACCCCATTGACCCCATCAATATAAGAATGTTCCATAGCTTGCTGGTAAATACGACCCCTACGGAAGCGAGCAATTGCTTTCTCAATCCTATTTTGCTCAGTAATGGTCCTCTCCCGAAGTTCTTGACTAAGATCATTTGCCTTTTTATGCTGGATAGCTGCCTCCTTCTTAGTTTCGGACAAGTCTGCTTTCATTTTGCCCATCTGTTCTTTCATCTTTGCCATCTTTCTCTCTGTTTCGGTTAAATTGTCAAGGCAGACTTGATGTTTCTCCTTCCAATCGGCAACCTTAGAAGCGAGATGATTAACCTCTTTTAGAAGGTTGGTGTTAGTAGACTCTCCTTGAGCTAGGGGTCCTGTTACCTACAAAAAGAAAGACAAAGAGAGGAAAGCAGATGAGGCATGTCTTTAAAAAAAAAAAAGGTCAACAAGATCGAAAATTTTAGGGGAGATGTGCAAGTTTTAGGATTTTGTAAAATGACCCATGTTCATAGTTTTCATAACTTGCAGAATGCCCCCTGTTCATAGTTTTCAAAACTTACAGAATACCCCCTATTCAAAGTTTCCAAAACTTGTAGAATGCCCCCTGTTCATAGTTTTCAAAACTTACAGAATACCCCCTGTTTGTAGTTTTCTAAACTTGCAAAAAAGACCCCTGTTCATAGTTTTCAAATGTTGTAGAATGACCCCTCCTCATAGTTTTCGAAACTCACAGAATGACCCCTATTCATAGTTTTTAAAATTTTAAAATAACCCCTCTTCTAGTTTTCCAAAATAGCAAAAAGACCCCTGCAACTAAAATGAAGTTCTTAAAACTGGCAGAACGACCCCTGCAACTAAAAATGAAGTTTTTAAAACTGGCAGAAAGACCCTTACAACTAAAACTGAAGTTTACAAAATTGTAGAAAGGCCCCTGCAACTGGAAATTACGTAGAAACAAAATCATGAGTTCTCACGTAGCCATGCAGTTCGGCCTTGGCGTGCAGCTCGCCCCTGGCGAGCTCGGTCTTCGCATGCAGCTCGCCCCTCGCAAGGTTGGCCTTCGCATGCAGCTCGCCCATCGCAAGCCCGCCCTTCGCATGCTCGACCTCCCCTCGTTCATTCGCCTCTCGTCCTTGCAAGCTCGGCCCTCGCTCTTGGGAGCTCGCTCCTCCCCCTTGCAAGCTCGACCCTCGCCCTTGGGAGCTCACCCCTCATCACTCGCCCAGTAGCTTGTCTTCTCACCTCCCTCACGAAGCACTCACGCTTTCATACACCCCAAGCCATGGACAGTCATAAAGTTTCTCTATTTTCAGGTTTGGTGAGTCTCAGTGCTATAGTTTCAACTTGCTTCACTTTTGTTTAATACTTTTTCTTGCTTTGCATTCAATACTGACGCTCCCTACTTGCTTAGCATGTGTTCATACGCATGGTATTATATTCCCATCATGCTCACTACACCTTGCATTCAACATCAGAACCATATACATCACGCTCCATGCCAATTTGCTTGCAGTGTTTCATATCCCATACCATGCACTCATGATATGTTTTAACTTTTGTTTTCATGCCATTTGCTTTACGGGACACAACCTTTATATCTCCTATTATTATATTCTCCTTTATGGCATAATATATGACTCTATGCTATATGCTACATCATGTTTAATATATTTTTAAACTTGTATAAGTATATTCCCAATGCTTTGGATCATATAGTTAGCCGCCACCTTACTTCCATAGTGGCCACCTGGATTAAAAAAAATTTCAAGCTTTTAAACCTACATGCTATGGGTCCCGCAGCCATGTATCTTGCCTTTGTGGACTATGCATGGATATTCAAAACTTTTCGGAAAGGCATATTAAACAAATCATGCATTTAGTCTCCATTCTTCTCAAAGCCGCAATCTTTGAATAATATGCATTAAAATAGAGAAGGGAGAAGGAAAACTTTATCTCCTACTGTGTTTATCTAGAACACCTTACACGGCAGCCTTCTAAACTTGCCTCTTCTAAGACGCAATTTTTTCCTTGTTGCGGCTGTCTTATCGCCTCCCCACTTTGACTTCTTACTTTACGTCGACACGCTAGGGATTCTAAGATGAGCGGCAAGGATATTGGAAAAATTATGAGAGATTTTATATATATATATATATATATATATATATATATATACACGGAAAGTCCGTATCAAAATTTGTCAATTATATAATTTTCATCTCTATGATGCCCACCTAGGGTTCAAGTCACGTTAGACTTACATGTATGATTAAACTCACCTTTTGTGCCTTCTACTAATATTTAATTTATAGTCCTGAATAACTTAATCGTCCCTACGTCGACCTGATAATCGACTTGGGCCTGGAGGGGACTACTGTTATGGCCATAGCAAAATTGGGCCTTAGTTAAATTTAATACAGTAAGTCCATTACCGAAGCTCATTATTTAGGCCTATTATATGGGTCCCATAATGACTCCTCCTAATGTCTATATAAACCCTTCAAATTTTTACTCAAGGTATGCACACTTTTCTAAACTCTTTCTTTCTCTAAATTTCCTTTGCTTTTGAGAGCTTCTCTCTCTAGGAAATTCTCCTAGAAAATTCTGGTGTGCCGGAAACTGACTTGGGCGTCGGAGGGTTTTCACCGGCACCCCTGACTATTTTTCTTTGTTCTCAGGATTGGACCCGACGTACGATTCAATCTCCAACCCACTTTCCGGCCGTCTGGAAATCGTGCATCAACAGATAAATTTTATACTTAGTGCCTTAAGTAATTATATGAATTCAAGTCTCAAATATGATTAAAAATTTTCATCATTACGATTGCCTATAACAAAGCAAAATCCCATAAAATAGACTCATACAAGACCGTGCGAAGCATCATCCACATGGATTTAGTAAACATGGGCGTGGCTCAAAGGAATTGGTGCCAATGGAAGTCGAACCTTTAAACCTCATATTTCTTAGGCACTAGAGCTAAGGCCTGTTTGATTAGACTACTTATGTCTAAATCTAGACAGATTTAGGAGATTTAGGACGTATACAAAATTTTTTATGTTTGTTTTTTCATCTAATCACTTATTTTCAGATAAAATTATCTGAATAAAAAAAATGAAAATTTTTTTCTTCAAAATATCTGAAAAATTTGAAACATCTAAACTACCCTCTTGTAATAATATTTATTTCATAAATATCCATTACATTCAATTAATAAAATTATGTAATATTAAAAATAACAAATATTATATAATATTGATATTTTATTTATTATCGTCGGAGCCACAGTTTCTCTACCCCTGTTCGTCGTCAACCACAGCTGTCTAACATCGGTGTCGTGCGTTTCAGACACCGCATACATCTTAATGATCGGATCTAACCGATCTACAGCGCCATCCGATTACTTTTACGAGAAATCATACCGATTGGTCGTAAAAGGCCACTGAATATTTCTCGACCTTCGACGGCCAAACGGTATGATTTCTTGTAAAAATAATCGGATGGCGCTGTAGATAGGTTAGATCCTATCATTAAGTGCATGCAGTGTCCCAAACGTGCGACATCTGTAACAACCGACGATAGAGATTGGTGGTAGATGACGGTGGAGAAACTGTATCTCCGACATCTAGATTTTCAAAATTTTTTATTTTTATTTTAAATAAAATATTTAAGTAATGTAATATTACTTATCTGATTTGAAATTCAAATTTTAATTTAAAAATTAAATTATTTTTATATATAATATAAAATATAAAAAGAGAATAATTATTGTAATATAATTTATTTAATATACATGTACCTGAATTTTTTAAATTTTGCTTATTTTACATGCATTTATTAATAATATTAAAATAAATAAATTTAATGTAATAAATTAATTAAGAAATAATAAATGTATATAATTATTGATAATCTTGACTTATATCAAACAAAATATAAATATATTAATTTTTATAATTGATGAGCTATTAATTTATTACTATATTGATATTTTAATTTAATTTTTATATTATTATTATAAAGGTAAAATTATCATACTAAAAATAAGATATTCTTTTATCACTTTTTTCAAAAGATATCTAAAAGAGTAAACAAACATAATTTTAAGTGATATAAATTAAGTCCTAAAAAATTTTTAAATTTAAAAAGTGTTAAGTAATGAAAACAAACACTACCTAAATTCTATTGTAATGAAATAGAATTCCACTTAAATTTTGGGTTAATTCTAATTTGCCCCTTGAAGTTAGGCCAAAAGAAAATTGAGGACCTCAGTTTTCTGAAACTCAAAATTACCCCCTGAGGTTACTGTAACACCGTTAGATTTAACGGAAAATGTATTAAATAGTAACTTAACGCTTTAAAAACCATTTAAAAAAGAGTATTATAGTCTATTTTACTGCTTATTAGCATTAAGTTATTATTTAATACATTTTTTTTAACTCTAATATTAGCATTAAGTTATTATTCAATACATTTTCCGTTAAATCTAACGGTTTAATACATTTCCCGTTAAATCTAACGGCGCTACAGTAACCTCAGGGGGCATTCTTAGATTTCAAAAAACTGAAGTCCTCAATTTTTTTTAGGCCTAACCTCAGGAGGCAAATTAGAATTATCCCCTTAAATTTTAGGGTAAAAGTGTTATGTGACCACGGAGCCAACCCTTTGGGGCTTATTCCGTTGCAATGGAACAGCCGATAGACCAAGAGAACTTTTAACTGGGAAATTATTCCAGTTAAACTCTAATGAAACTGTAAAGGATTCTATGGGGTTAAATGTTAACCTTAATTCAATAAAGTTCGACGCATGATTGCACGAATCAATAATAAGAGAGAGGGATTTTCTTAAAGAAATCATTATACATTCTGCATAAGTTTTAAATGAGCGCCAAATGATACAATTGGGTAAGGCAGATCGGGTGAAGAATCAAAATAATGAACGCGTATAGTTGATTCAACCGCAAAGGAAGATGAGATTACTGATCTAGATTTCAACTCCAAGGGGTTTGATTATTTTTCTGGACAATAAAATTTAAAGCAGTATGAAATAGAGATACATACTCTCTTCATTACATACTTTTCCCCAGCTGCTGCTGCTGCTGCTTCCTCAGTCTCAAACTGCTATCTGCATTCCTACTAGCCACATCAATCAATAGTTGAAATAGAAAATCTCTACCCGTATTCAATTATGCTACTTCTTTCTTAGGCTTTTGCTTCCTTTTAATTACACTTTGCAGCTATATGACATGTGACAATGTAGTTTAATGCACTCAAGAAATTCCATTCCATGAGATCAAGGTGAAGAAAAAAATCAATTTCACCAATGTGCAAAAGTTAATCAAGCGCAGCTTTGCTCCGACGACCACTTATTGGTTTCGGTAACCCATCAAAAATTGGTCTGGTGATGGCTGCAGTTGAAAGAGCCTGCAAGTCTGGTTTCAAACTCCACTTTGAAGTTGGCCAAACAGATGAAGTAGAGCTATCCTGATCAAGGAAGCTGGGTGTGCTTGATGATTTACGAACTCCAACTGGACCATCAGTAATTATAGAATCTCCCAAGCCCACTGGAATCGAATTCAGCCATCCTGACTCTGAATCAGTGGCTAGTGATGTTCGACTAGCTGATTTGGGCCTCATCGCTAAACCCTTTCCAGTTAGAGGTGAAAAGTCACTGCTGCCACTACCATTTTCTTCTTTCAACAACCTTTCAGGTGTGCCAACTCTGGATTCAGCTTCAGCTTTCTGACGCCTTCGGACAGACTTCTCATTGGATCTCTCACTCTCCCCCTCTCCAGCTTCAGCCAGAGGCACATAATCAGACGTTGAACCATTCTCATGCAAGAAACCATTAGATAAACTTCTGGTCTTTTGGTGGCGATTTGAAAATAGATCGGACATTGGTGAGGCTTCAGACAGCAGTCCATCGTCAAAGTAATCTGAACTTCCTGTGCTATAAACCGCCATCTCCATGCCTTCAGCAATACCCTTGCCATTTGGCGACTTGAGCCCATAGTAATTCTGTAAGGTGCTCATAGCTGGAGAAATCTTCTGTAAACTGCGTGTGGCATTAGAAACCTTCTGTTCAGATGATTTTACTCTAAGGGACTCAAATGATTCCAACATATTGGAATAGCCTAGACGTGGTGGTGTTTTTTCTTTGGCATTTTCTCTGCAACAAGTTAAGCATGGTAAGCCACAGCAAATCATACTAGCTAATCAACACACAGAGATTTCATGTGACCTACAAAACAGCAGAGTGCTAAAGAAAGACAAACATTTTAACTCATAGGAAATTCCTATATTCCTGTAAGAGTCAAACATTTTTACCTACACGAATCTCAAATTTTACATAGTTCTTTCAAAGCTCACCACCAGTCGATATGCAACAGATTAAATGGTTAAAGAATGACCATTAACCTGGGGAAGAATGTATAAACCATATGAATGTTCTATCAGAATAAGAAAATAGCTAGGAAATCAAAATTCCACAAATTCAAATCAATTAAACATATTTGTTAATGCCATGATAAATTCTTTTGATAAAAGCTAAATGAAGGCATTAGCAAACATAGTCATGCGAACTGCTTTTAAATTAACGCTAAGGTTGCTGAATTGTCTAACAATTACAACCTTTGAGGGGAAAAATTGATATAAAACTATTTTCTTAAAATGCAAGTGAAAATTCTAGATTTCAAAATCCATAGTGTAAAAGAAGTCAAATTCATGGTGACACAACATTAAGAATGGAAAAGCATATCTTATTTAAGGGGACAAAAACTTAGTACACATACAATTAGATTAAAAATAATATGATTGACCTTTGCATAATAAATAATTCAAAGGTAAAAGATGACGAGAATGTCCCAAAACAAGCCATCAGAAAGCATAATGGATATGAAACCAAAAAACCTTGAGCAAATATGTTCACATGTTAAGGTAGGCTCCAAAAGTGAGCTTGATGTGAAAGAAAATTCAATATAAAAATTTTAAGCACGCTAGCTTTTTTAATCAACATGCTTAGCAAATGAACTAATTCTTGGATTGGTGACTAACATTATCAAATCAAGATCAACTAGATCAGAAATTTAAATTTGAGTGAAACTCAATTTTTTCTTTTTTAATTTCCTTTGGAACATGAAAAGAACCTATATATATAAAGAAAGAATTACAAGTGACAAATAAGAAATCACAAATTGGGTCCGAGATTTCTTTGTTGTAACAATAATAGCTAGAATCGTGATTCACTATCAGGAAAAGACTAAAAGAGTGGGACACAACAAGAGATATACACACTAAACTAACTTATTAATTTTATGAATAAAACCAAAGTCAAAGAATACAAAAGAAGTCTTAAATAAGTCTTGATGCAATCTGAAATTCAATACATATAAAAGTTCCTATGATTAAATACATAATTATATATATAGTAGAAATTCATAATAAAGTGGCACCATAAACATGATGATAATCATTTTTAAATGCTGTAGTCTTAATAATTGATAGCCCTCATCAATCTCACTATGGTATTATCAGTTAATTAAATCCAATAATGAAGTGAAATACATTATTCTCTGCCAAATTATTTCAAAATCCTTTTTTTTTTATTTCTCACTCCAAACTACCTATGAAAAACTTGCACAATGAATTTCCCTTTAGTTCTAAACGCTTTTTCTTCCAAGATCCTCGAAATCATTCTAAAAATATGATAAACTAACTAAAAACCCAAACGATTTCAATTAAACATAACAATCAACTCCACCACCCATAAGCCAAATCACATTCCATATGATGCATGAAGTCCCCTGTCAATTCAGAAACTAAGCCTATTGGGCAGATAAGGAAAAATGTTTTGACAGTCTCCTCTGAAGAAATAAGCCATATTCAAATTTCAATGAGCCGAAGCCCAAATAAAAATTTTTAATTCTGGTAAAACTGTCAAAGACAAACCAGAAAGATGAGAAGGAACAAGTTATAAAGACATCACAGTATAACAAGGTTTCCACTTTCTATGAGGTCATATATGATAGAAAGCATTGTTACAAAAACCTCTCCTTCTAATCTTCATAAACCCATGTTAAATTTGTAAAGTTTACTTCAAGGTTAAATTCTTAACATACAGGTCAAGCATTGAATAGATATACTGTCATTGAAGATGGAGAACATTAAGAACAGGACTGCCTCTAACTTCTGGACACCAGAAAAGTCTCACACTATAAAATGGCATAATATAGGAATTTGTTACTCATAAATAACTCATTCAATCACCTGTAGCACTCTTAAAAATAATTAGGTTTACAACCAGGAGCTTTCAACTATGTGTCCCTTACAACAATGTGCCTTAAAAAAGAACATTTAAATGTTACATCGTTGTGCATTAAAAACAACATAAGTTAGAAAAGATTAAAGAAGGATTGAACTCCAATTGTCAAAGGTAAGTGTCTCACTATGATAAAGGTTCGGCTGGTCAATGTCGTCATAAAATTAGAGAAAGAAGGATACAAATATAAATGGCATTGAAATGGACATATATTGTCAAGCTTTTTAAGTTTACCATTAGTTCCAAAAGTCTGCAGCCTACTACCGTTCAGAAAATTGGGTTATTCCAGAACAATAATCATAATATTAAGGTGCTCCAAATGAAAGGACCCTCTTCCCAACATTTAGGAACTTATGACAAAGAAGTCTTTCTCATAACATCACTAGTACAAACCACAACAAACATATAAGCCTTCCACTCTAAAATTTTGCACACAAAAGGTAACAAAAATAACTAATTAATAGAGATAAGAGTGCTAAAGCTGTACCCTGAAGACGAAGAAGCATCAGACAAACAAGGAGACGGTGGATGTCTTCCTGGCAACGGTATCTGCAACGTTTTCAAAGCAAACATTTGAAGATCTGTAGCCAATCCGTTCAACCTCTTGATGTCAGCCACCTATTCATTCACAAAAATCTCATCATTCTCAGCATCAACTGACAAACAGCTCACAACCCATTCGATAAAATGCAACAACCACAAAGAAATCAAACACCAATTCCATCCCAACAGATCGTGAGAAAACAACGCAAACCCAGATCAATTTCCAAGCCAAAAAAGAAGAAAAACAAAAATAACATACCTCGACTCCGTACTTGATGGCGACACCAGCAAGAGTATCCATCTTGGAGACTTGATGTTCGATGTAATTCCTACCATTGGCTCCAACTCCTCCTCCGCCTGAATTGCTTCCGTTCGAAGGAGACATCTATCTGGGTGGGTTTCAAGAGGCGATTTCGGTCTTCTTCAGGCGAACCCAGTTGTAGATCAACGCTTTAAGAGTGAGATTCGAGTCAGACTCCAGAGAATCGAAGCAAAACTTGTCAAAATTCTTCGACTTTAATAAACAATAATAATAGTCGTGGCTTCGCCATTAAATGAAATAGAAAAAACCAGTCCCCAAGATGTGAAGAGTTTAGCGAGAGAGAGAGAGAGAAAGAGAGTGAAAAAGGACTTTTGTTGGCTTTCGCTTTGGTAATCTCCATTTACCCTACTTATATTTTCATTTTTCACTTTTACGCTCATTATTTTCAGTTTACCCCCCTATTTTTCTCTTATTTATTTCTAAATTTTGATGGGCAAATAATAGAGAAATTTAAAAGGAATATATATATCACGAATTTAAAAGGAATATATATATCACGAATTTATGAAAAAAAATTTAACTATAATAATATATATACTTGAAGGTAGTATAAAATATAATATTAAATCAATAACAAATTGATTACTTTTAGAAGATATGAATTAGATCGATCATGATATTTAATTCAATCAAAATATACGTCAAAGAACATTATTATTTTAAAAATAACGTTTTTATTGTAGCATAAATTATGAACAAGATGGATATTTTTATGTAATTAAAAAGTTCTAGAACTATTTTAGTAATAAGGTTTTTTGAATTTTTTTAAGATAAGGAGAATTATCTCAAATTTTAGAGGGAAAACGGGGAAAATTTGCCCTCGTTTGCTTTGGTTTTGAGTAGATTAAAGAGGAAATTTTCAACCAAAAAAAAAAAGTAAATTTTGGATTAGTTATTTGGTTGATGCTATAAGTCGTGGTTTTTGACTTGAAAGTTTTGACTATTTTGTCTAGTGTTAACGCTTGGACTAGCACTCTTATGAATTTTTGGTAGATTTATGGACCACTAGAGATAGTTTTATTACTTGATATTGATAGGCAACCCAATTTTTTTTATTGAGGAAATTATTTTTATAAAATTTCATGCTTCATATTTTAGAAAAAAAAATTAACCCAATGATTAAAACTGACCAAGTAATTTCATTTAACCAATAAATTAAACGCCCTCTTCTTAATATTAAATTATTGTTCGGATTTCTCATAAGTCAAACTTAAAATATCATGTTCTCCCTTCGTTGACGTATTATAATTTATTACAACTTGAATCTTACTTTTTTTCAAAAAACATTTTTGAACTATTAAAAAATGGCATCATTAATGTTATCTTACCACTCTACATTGCAATCAGATCTTATTGTTTCCTGAAATAATCTAAAATATAATCTTTTAACATATTTAAGTATGATTTTCTTCAGACATATCTTTTTTTTTTAATTTTTGAATGATGTTGAGTTACCGAACTATGAGATTAATAAAATAATTGTGAAGACGCGGTTTAGTGCAAGCGGCTACCGACACCGACACCGACGAGTGAAAGCCAGCAATGCGTGGAATTGGAATGATTTAAAGAGTCAACAGGCTGAAAGAGCCGTTTTGTTATTTTTTTGGGATTATTGCATTTTAATGTATGGTTCTCATTGCATTTCATGTGCCATGGCTTTGCCCATGGCCCAGTGCATTTTCATTTTATTTCATCATGTGCTCTATATCAACAACAATTATATGTTAACTTTTGGAAAGATATCTTTTTAAATCAATATAAATTTCGTTTCATGATTTTTGTAACATTTAAAATATTGAGGCTTATAATTTCTATAATTTATTATGAATTTTGAGAAAATGTAATAAATAATGAAGTTGAGGAGGAGGTTTTGAGTTAGTCAAATTTTTTATTTGTTTGTGAAACTCTAAATTTTTTTCTTTATTTTTTTTAATTCTAATCAAGAATCAAAATGTAGAGTAAAATATCGAATTGTCCAATAGTTCAATATTTTAATTTATGGAACTTTATTGAATACTCAAATGAACATTAAGCAGGTAGAAAAACTATTGAGCTGACAAACTCTACATTTTGCTGCACAACTTAACAACTTGACAATTGATTAGCACATTAAAAGAATAAAGAATTTTATTAAATAATCTACTCATTTTTTTATTTTCTCATAAATTTTCTATAAAATTAATCTTTTAACATCCATTTTAAAATATCACCAAGCTATTAATTATTCAAAAAAAGTAAATAATAATTTTAGAAGAGTTAGTAACACTAACTACCCTCACAGTTTAGTTTAGTTCAATTCAATCAAAATCATACTTCCAGTTTAATTTTAAAAAAAAAAATCACAAAATTTTATCAACCAATATTTATAATAGAATAATGCTAGATTTACAATAATTATATAACTTAAATTCTACGAATATACATAAACCATTGTAAAGAAGACAACATAATTCAATTCAGGTACTTCCAATGCACTCATTTCTCTACTTCTAAAGCATATCTAGGATACAACTAAAATTTCAAATTTAGAACTTCTCCCAAGTCCTAAAGAAAAAGAATCTTAAGCTTATGCCCCTGCAAAAATTTCACCATATTCCTCGTGAATATCACCAAAACTACATAAGGGAAAGCTAATGTACATAGATCAAAATGAGAAATTTCATATATTTAAATTAAGGCACAAATAATATGTTATTTCCCAAAAAACCATCTCCACCTTTCTGATCCCTTTACAATGCCAGACTTGGTTCAGTAATCACACATTAAATCAATCTTTTGATACGGATAGGCGGATCAAGCCCCTTTTGGAACATCTCCTCCACCATTCTCTTAGCCTCATCTGTCTTCCCAGATCTGTAAAGAGCTTGTATTAAAATGCTATAAGTCCATTGGTTCGGCTCATAACCTTTTTTACGCAACCTATTGAACAATTCACAAGCACGATCCATCTCACTCGTGCCTAGTCGTTGCATTAATATATTGTAAGTATAGATGCTAAGTGGAAAGCACTGCTCAATCACTTCTTCTAAGTTATCAAGGTCATTGCTCACTCTAATGCGGCCACAAAATGCTCCAATGAGCTGACCAAGCAACGAAATCTTAGATGTCTCATTCTGCGGATCTATCAACTGAATCCAGGCTTCATAGAAATCTTGAGTCTTCAAAGAGTGCAACAGAAGAGTATTACCAATAAAGGGTGAAACATGGTGCCTGACTTTCTCCAAGTCATTAATCAGATGTACCACCAAATCATAATTTCTAGTTGAGCACAGTAGCTGTATAAGAACCTCATAGCATTCATTGCTTGGAAGAAACCCATTGTTCCTCATGTCCCTGAAGACCTCAAATGCATTATATGCTCTCTTGGCTTTGCAGAGATAAACAACCATTGTGTTGTACAATTTTATCCCGACCTTTCCTTTATTGCGCAAATCATAAAAGAAATTGAAAGCTTCTGCAAATCTTTCACTCTTGAGATAACTCTGCAACAAAAGAATGTTGGAACTCAAATTGGGCTCAAGCCCACTTCTCCGAAGCATCTCATATACTTCTCTGGCTAGCTCAGGTCTTCTGGCATGCCCAGCTCCATCAATGAAGAGGTTATAGATGCCAGTGTTGTTTCCATGGCGAGACAGCTGCATCTCTAGCAATTGCAGGACTCGCTCTTTTGGATTTTCCATATCACAGAGACAAAAAATAACAGGCCTGAACAATACTCGATTTGGTTTGTGACCCTTTTCCTGCATTTCAATGAGAAGTCTAGCAGCAATATCGCCCCTGTTTGACTTGTAAAAACCATATATCAATTTAGAATATGTTTTTCCATTACTAACTTTATTTATTCTATCGAGCTCCCCGTGAATCAAATAGGCATCTTCTATCATTCTAGCCTTGCATAAAGCTGATATAAACATATCATAGGTGGAATCACTGGGCATAAAATTTCGCTCCAAGGCAAAAATGAGTAGTTCTTTCATCATATCAAGCTTTCCCTCCCTGCACAAAGCACTGGCAAGTATAGAAAAAGTTTTTCTACCAGGAAAGAAACCTTGGCCAAGGTTATTCTTCAACACACGATAAGCTTCATCAGTACTCCCATCCCCACACAACGTATTGATCAAATAGTTGTAAACCATGCCATTGAGGGAGAGCCCCAACTCCAACCTTGAATTGTATAACTCAAGCGCAACGTCCACCATCCCTGCTTTGCAAAAGAAGCACAATGCATTATTCATAGTAATCTTGTCAGGAGAAATCTCATCCTGCTTCATCTCCATGAGCAAATCAAAAACCTCCATGAGACGGTTCTCCTGCAAAAGCCTTGATACTAAAACATTATACCTAAACACCTCCGGAACATACCCTTCCAATGATTTCTTACTCTCCAAGAACTCCAGAGCTGCATCGAGCCTTCTGGCCTGAGCAAGATTCTGGAGCCAAATACCATAAGCATGGTCCAATGGCACCACACCCAATTTCCTGAACTCCTCCAACAACTTGCCTGCCTGCTCAAATCTCTTCCTCTTACAAAGCCCTTCCACGAGAGGAGCCAACACATAGTCACTCATTGCTTCCCCTTCTCTCACCCATTTATGCAAACACTCCTCGGCCTCGTCCAACTGGTTCTGCTTACACAAACTCTTTAACACAATGGAACGAGTGACCTCGTTCTCGAAACCCCTCAACGAAATCTGCTTAGAAATCACATCAACCGCATCAAAACAACTCTCCTCCACCAAGGCATTCAAAAGCACGTTATAACCGAACGGATCCAAATCCAAGCCTTGAAACCGCATTTTACCGAACAGTTGGAGCGCAAGCTCAGGTCTTCCAGCCACCGCATAACCCATGACCAAAGTGTCGTGGAATCTCACTCTATAGAAGAACCTTCGCTTCATATAATTCTCAAGAAAATCTGACGTCAAAGACATCAGCTTCGCCTTCGAAAGTATCTTGAAAATCGCGTAGAACGTCGCGCGCGTGTGATGAAACCCGGGCTGCCGCCCAGCCCAGTCGAAGAACTTGAGACACGACAGCACGTCCTTCCCATTATCATGGTACAGCACCTTGAGCACGAAGGGTTCAGTGAGACAAAGACCCAGCTGAGAAAGCGCCAAATCAGCCAAAGAACGCGACGCCAAGTCTTCCTCTTTGTGGGTGCGTAATATCTCGAAAATTCGATCCAAAACGTCGTAGTTTTTGTTCTTGAACCACTCCTTAAACGACAGGGCGACCTCCTTGGCACTCACGCCTTTGACTTCTTCGAGCGAACCGGCGGTCGTCACGTAAAAGTGAGTCGAATCGGCGTAAGAGGAAGAGATAAAGTGGGTAGTGTTGTTTAGGAGGAGAATCGGAGAGAGAAGAGCCCTGGTTTTGGCTACATTGTGTTTGAGTGAAAGCATTAGTGAAGTAGTGACGAGAGAGTGCCGGAAAGGTTGGAGTTAGCTTCTCTTTGGACTTTGATCGAACAGTTTGTCTGCAGCTCCCACGGTGTAGAAGACAAAAGACTCCGACTCAGAAGCCGAAGTCTGCGATATCGAAAGTGGGGCGTTAAGCAATCGAACCATGCGGCCGATTCAGCCCAATTAAACCAAGCCTATTTTCACTTCCTTTTGTTAATTTTCCTCTCGACCTTCATAAAAAACTTTTCAAAGGCATCTCTATTAACAAATCATTCAATCATTTGTTAAAAGGACATGAGTAAATTCGTAGAACACATTACTTGATAAGTCATTTTAGCCTTACATTAACAAATAATTTAGCGAAATATGTTAATGAAATGTCGTTAATGACTTTTGAAAATTTTAGACTTTTTTTAACTTTTTTTTTTTGGGTTAATTCAAGCAAATATGAGGGTACTTAGTAAACTTAACCCACTTTACAAACCTTATTTGTAAACATCCCCCATTAAAAAATTTAAGATTAATAACCTAAATTATAAAAACATCTCACAAAATTATAGAATTATTCTTATCCCGTCTTTATTATGCATCCTTTCAATCAAAATTATTGCTTTGCATCTCCATTAAACCATGATTTTGGATTCCAAATCACTAGGTTTAAGTCATTTTTTTGCCCCCCCACTTTTTTTAGCTTTTTCTTTAATTTTTATTTTTGGAAGTAATTTCAAGTTATAGATGGCACCTTAATTATCAACTTATCATGTTAAGTCACTTGATTTACCATTTATGGATTAATTTTATTAACTAGTTCTTATTTTATCTTCATATTATGAATAAGGCAAATTTCAAAAAATCATTCATTTCCTCCAACGTTTTGAAAAAGTCATCAAAGACATTTCTATTAACGAAATTCATCAAATAATTTGTAGATGAAGAAGGGTAAAGCTATGAAACCAATTGCTTGACACTTTTACTAACAAATTCCATTAAACCATTTTTACTCCTTTATTAATAAATGATTTAATAAATCCATTAATAAAGAAGAAATTTATGAATTTTTAAAGCTCATTTCCATTTAATATTAAAATAAAATACAAACATACTTAATAAAAAATTATCATAGTACCATAACCAAAAAATTGAATAAAAATAATAAAATGAAATGTTTAGATGCCATAATACTTATGTACCTTGCAAAACATTATCTGCATTAAACCAAACATAACCCTAAGACAAAACATACCAATTGTAGAATCTCTATCTTTGGATAAATAAACCAAAAAATGAGTTGCGGTTGGAGGAGAACTTAAAACTCTCAAAAGTGGAATGTTTATAAACGGAAAGGATTATGTAGGTAGAGGATTAAGTGGAATTCAGTGAAAGACCCACGTAATTAGGGTCATACTATACTACGGTGTACCGATGCATCACTTTTCAAAATTTTTGTAAATTTAGTGTAAAAGTTGTAAATCTTTTTATAAAAATAGTAAATGTGAAAAAAAAGTTGTAAATGAATAATTTTTCACATTTATGACTTTTATACAATGATTTACAACTTTTATACTAATTTACAAAAAATAAAAAATGGTTATACAATTTTTCATTTATAATTTTTTTTCATAATTACGATTTTTATACAAGAATTTACAACTTTTACACAAAATTTACAAAAATTTTGAAAAGTGGTGCACCAATACAACTGATGCACCGTAGCTAAAGCCACATAATTATGCTTAAAAATCCAATCTTTCATTTTTACTAATATTCTATTTTTGTATAGTTAGTCCATACAATTTGTATATAAAAATATATGATTAATTTAAAAATATATATATATAAATGGTAAAAGAGTAAAAATCAAATTTATAAAACAAGATATATGCTTATAGTGTAAAAGACAAAATTTCATGAGATTTAGAATTTGGAAATGAGTTTGACATTAAGTCATTAAGGTGAATGTGAAATATTAAATATAATTTAACATCTAAAAGAAAAAAAAAGCTCTCATTTTCTTAACTTATAAGTTAAAAGCTTATTTTAAAATAATGTAACGAACATATTTGCATATATATTTTTTTAAAATTATTATAAAAGTACTCTATATTTTTTAAACTAATTTCTGTTTTACGTCCCCAATGTCCAATAAATTTAGCTGCGTCATATTCTGATTCTGATAGCAACATTCGATTAGATTGATTTATACATTAATATTAAATCAAATTTAAATATTAATATTATAATTTAAAATTCTAAACCAAGGACCAAAAAGACATTATACATCCATTTCATACCTGGTACCGTACTCGCGTCTCTTTGTCAACATTTCACACTTGTTTAATCAAAAGATTAGGGAAATAGTTTGACAGCCCAAGGGTTTTGGTTAAAATCAGGGAACAACCAGACTTTTCATAAAGCTAATTGGACCCCTAAAATCCAACGGTCAAAAGCTGAAGTAAAAAAATACAAAGGTAAAAAGGTCATTCAACATATGAAAACAAACAAAATGCCATGGAAGATTTTATTTATTATTGTAACCATAGAAATTGGAATTGTGTATTAGCGAAAGTAAAATTGATGGCAACGGTATTGGTGTCATATTAGTGTTTTCGGTGTTATTGAAATAAGGTTATATTTCATATCCTCATTGAAAATTTTTCTCCTTGATTGTCAATCAATAATCTTTATGATAATTTTGAATTATATTATTTAAACGGTGTAGTTATTTTTTAAAATACTGTATAGTCAAATCAAACTACTAGCTTTTGCAAACACAGAGAGACTAACCATTGCACATTCTCCTGGTGACTCATTGAAACTTTATAAATCTGTGGTACTTCATTAGCATTAACCAAAACATTTACGGGCTCAAAATGCTCCTACAATATTAATGCCAAGGTGTACAGTGTCTTAGGCCCATATAAATGCCACAGACAAACAAGTTTCAATTTCTTTCCCTGAAAATAAAATTTTCAAAAAACAAAAATTAAAAAAAGAAAATCTCTCAAATCCATTTGTGTCGTTGACATGTCTTCTGCCGGCGGAAACCCCGGTGGCGGCAATACGGCCGCCGTAGCACCACCATCCCAACCGCAGATGTATTTCTGTCACCAGTGCCGTCGCACGGTCAGGATCACTCCATCGCCATCCTCCGATCTCCTCTGCCCTACTTGCAACGACGGCTTCCTCGAAGAACTCGAAACTCCAAACCCTAACCCTCTCGACGCCTTCCTCTTCGACGATCTCTCCACGCTCTTCGGCATGGGCTCAACGGTTCCAGCTCATCAACATGCCCGTTCCTCCTTCACCGAGCCGGCCGAGTTCAACCCTTTCGTCTTCCTCCAGAACTATCTTCAAACTCTCAGGGCCGGCGGCGCCAATATCCAATTCGTTATAGAGAACAGCTCTTCGATGGACCCCACTGGCGGCGGGGGAGGCTCTGCGGCGGCGTTTCGTCTGCCTGCGAATCTTGGTGACTACTTCATTGGGCCGGGGCTGGAGCAGTTGATCCAACAGTTGGCTGAGAACGATCCAAATCGATATGGGACGCCACCGGCTTCGAAATCGGTCATAGAGGGGCTCCCAAGTATCAAGATAACGGAGGAACTGATGGGCTCTGATTCGTCCCAATGTGCAGTGTGTAAGGATAGTTTTGAGTTGAATGAGGTTGCTAGACAGATGCCTTGTAAGCATATTTATCATTCGGATTGTATTATGCCATGGCTGGAGTTGCATAATTCGTGTCCTGTTTGTCGGTATGAGTTGCCCACTGATGATCCTGATTATGAGCAGAGGCGTAATGGGAATAATAACAATGTTGGAAATAATAGTAATAATAATACTAATCAGGGTTTCAATATTGGGTTTGGCGGTGGCTTGTCCGGTGGTAGTGGGAGTGGGAGTGGTGCAGGGAATCCTGAGACTCCAAGGACGGTCGAGCGCAGGTTTAGAATTTCTTTGCCTTGGCCATTTAGGGCTTTCGGTTCACCAGCAGAGACGAGCAGTGGAAGTGGGAACAATGAGGGAGATCCAAACTCGGGGAACAGGGGATCGGAACCTAGACAAGAAGATCTTGATTAAGAAGGATCATTGGTATTGCACTTGGAGCTTAATAATGTTGCTCTTAGTTTGCTTGGTTTTATTTAGTTTGTTTGAATGATCAGCTATGGATTTTTTTTTTCCTTTACATAAATATGATTATTTTAGTGATTATGTCAAAATCTGTTATGCTGTGTATAAAATATTGTTTCGTTCTTTGTTATTTCATGCTTGGCGTCAAAATTTTTTGTAATGTTGATGTTGGGTAGAGACTGATATTGTAGACGTATTTGTTTATATGCAAGAGGAAAATGCTATCAATTTATGCACTCAATGTTGATTAGAATTGATCTATATTTGAGTTCCTTGTTTAAGTCTCTGGCAATTATGTGTTTTTTGTTGAATTTATTTTTTGGTATCTTTTGTTTTATTTTTTAATTAAAACAATTTTATTTTGCTAGTTTTTGGTGGATCTGTGTTAAGATGTTAGGTTTCCGGAGGACCAGGGGTGGGAGTTGGTGGGTAAGAATATGATTTTGAAGGACTAGCTATTTTGTTTTTGTGATTGTGTTGCTTATTATATGTTTATGAAGTTCAGTCTGACAGCTAGATTGAAGAGATCTTCACTTTGGATGATTGCATAGATCATTCCAATTTTTTTTTGTTTCCCATGTAAGATGGAGTTATATAATTTTATAAGAGAAGTCCACTGGCTGAAGTTTTTGACCTATGTGCAATTTGGGAAGAAATATAACTAGTTTGTTCAGATAATGAATTGATGATCAATTTGATACCATGATTTGTGTTATCTAAGATTATGTTACTACTAATGAAGACATCCAAATTAGTAGATGCAATTATGAGATTGCCTTGTGCTAGTTAGCAACTTAGAACTTGAATGAATGGAAAACGCACAGCGTTATGTTTTAGACCTCTGGATAGTCAGGCTGTCAGGTAAAATCAAGTTAAGCATAGAAATTGAGTGTCCATTTTTCTTCAGTTCTTGTTATCATTGTTACTCCTTTTGTTTGCCCTGGGTGAAAGTCAATACTTATTGTTCCATTAAAATTTGTACATTCATTTTATAAGTTCTTATTTATGCCCATCTGGAGCATTCTTTGGTTGAAAACTAAATATTTGCAGGAATTTTAATAATATAACCAGAAATAAGATTTAAATTCTATTTTGGAAAAAAAGTGTGAAGATTTCAATTGTATTATGCTATATGTCACTCAACAATGCTTAAAGGAAGCAGTTAAATGATCTTTGATGTCTTCATCTCCTAATTGGTAATGTGATGTGCACAAAAGATTTTGAGAACATTACCACCTTTTCTTGAAATGCCCTGTTGTTATGCTCGGTAGTCTAATTTGCTTATAGTGTTTAATCTTTATCAGATGGCCCCTTACTCTTGCTGTTTGGCTATCAAAGAAAGCTTCATTGCTTTTAGAGGAAGGAAGTTGTCTTTTGCATTTTTTCATCTATTCTTATCGCAGCTGTTCACACCTTTCCTATAAGGGTGAGCACTGGCACTCCCTTTTATTGAACTTTCTTCTTTTCCATAAAAGAGGAAGTAGGAGCTTTTGTCAAGCCACATCATGATGTAATGGGAAAGGTTCAGTTTGAACCTGGTGAATGATAAGGAACACAAATGTACATGCAATTTTTGATATCTTTCTTTTGTCAATTAAGATCATTTGATTCATTATATAATCTATCTTCTCAGTTTGCAAGCCTGTTTATATAACCGTTAAAAATTCATTATATAATCTGTACTGAATTTTTCTTGCAAGCATCAGAGCTTAGCATGTCGTTTGTCTTTGACATTCTCAGGATAGATGTAGTATTTGATCTCCTAAAACCTTACCAAGAATTGATGACCCTTGCACTTTTTCATAATTTGAATTTTTATATCACCATGTACTTGTCACCATTAAGATGGAGGTTGTAAATAGCTTGATTCTGTAACCGATGTTCCATTGTGGATTAAATTTATTGTTTCAACATTAACCCTTTTTTCCAACTCTCATAACTTTGTAGCCCTTGCATTGTTTTTAGGTTCAATCATATAAGCTTTTGGTGAATGTTAAGAACCCACCTCACAGCCAGATGATATTAGTCATGTTTGTACTAATTTTCTGATCTCCTACCCTGTCTGGTTCAACTGAATATAAGGTAAAATCCTTCCACTAGAATTTGTGACCAGCTACCTAGTAGGGACCTCACACCTCCTTTTGAACATGTTTTGTGTGACTCAAGCCACTTAATGCATTGGGCAATCTCATAGAAACAATTTTTTCCTTCTTTCATGCTAAGCTGAATCCTTACCATACAAGTCAATTGTTGTCATGGCATCCTTTGACTTCTATCCTTGCCTTGGAAGTAGTAGGAATGCTTTTTGCTTTTTTAACAGTTGTTTTCTCTGCCATGTTAAATGATTCTTGATCACACATATTTTCTTTGAGATGACGGTGGTCAAGTTCCCATATAAAAATATCTCAGTACCTTACTGTTGTGGGCTTGCTCAACTAACACTGTTATCATGGTACATTTGTTCTCGGTAAATTTACTAATTAGTTTTGTATACTAGTTCCATGGGAGAAATGTGACATTTGAAGTTATTTGTTTCTGGTCAATTGGAGGAAGCTCAATGCTATTATGCCAAAACTGGTTTACCTAATGGACTGGCCAAATGAGCTGTTAATCCTCCATGCTCAGGCCTTTTCTTGGGTTTGGGGTGGGGTCGGCATTGGCTGGGTGGCAGTGAAACATTTTATAAGAAGTTTGGATATTTAATCATGTACCAGTTGTCCATGTAGTTTCATTTTTGTGCATTTAGTTCTACAAAATTGCAGCAAGTGATGGTCTTTGAAGTTAAACTCTGCTCAAATATTGATTTCTAGGTTCATGAGTTTCTTCCTAGCTTGATAGTGTACAATAACGTGGGGTTCTCCTGTTTATGTTGTTATTTGCTAGGTTCTGTCTGTCGCATGTTCTTTTTTCTTCTGGTTATTTTCCGTCTTTAAAATTTTTATCGAGAGAGTTGTTTTAATTATTTAATTATATTTTTCCTCTTTTGGCAGGAACGAGAAGTGATTCATATGGTATCCACAACCGTGCGTCTCATAGGAGATATCTCAGTATTAATGATTAGTGACAAATGCATATTTCATATTTGGATAATAATCATAGGTAAATGTCCATTTTCGTTAGTATTAAGAATTCTTTATAGTTTTACCATTTGAAGACAACTTTATGTGCAATGAATCATTGGTTTGCATACTTGTAAAAAAAAAAAAAAAAAAAAATTCATCTTTGGACCACGTTATACTATTGAAGTGTCCATTTTCATTCCGAAGTTGGTTCTGCTAGTTGAGCTAGAGTGCTTTTGCCAACTGTTGAAAACGTTGGGCTTTTTGTTGCTTCTCGCACTTGAGGAAGATTCTAGAAAGTAATATTAGTGACAAAAATTGCTGCCAATGTGAATCGAAATGATTTTTCATGAGTTTCGATGTCACATTTTTAGTATATACTATTATGCTTGTAACATGTCAGTGTTTCATGTTGTAAGTGTCACAGTATATGTTACAAAAGAGTTGATTACTTTGATTTCTCTAGATCATCAAATGAGGGTTGTTCCTCTAGTCACGGCCTTCCATATCTGATTTTGGTGATTTTGATTTGGAAGAGGAAACAAAAATGTTACAAGGAGTCTTTTGGGGTCAGCAAATACCGTCACTATACAGTATTGTTTTTGTTCTTTTTTTTTTTTTAAAAAAAAAAAATCTTAAATGACCCTCCTAATGTTACAGGGATGATACTGTTTCCCTTCTTGTTTTTGTAATCAGGCTTTGCCAAGGTACCTGATTTGGAATGCTAGCCGAGTGCTATTAGGCTGCAAGGTTTGCCGTGAATAGTGCACAGTAATGATAATATGGAAAAAGAATCTTTAATTTTACCATTTTGGTAACGTAATAAATAAATAAATAAAAATATGGCATCACGCAAATATGTCTAGGTTAAAAGGAAATATTATTCCTGAATTTTTAATTAAATATTTATATCATCGTTGTATATTATTAGAATCTTATTTCGATGACAAACTGTTCCTATTTTTGTAATCATAATATATCTCCAAAGAATCAACATATTCATGAACAAACTTTACCTAATCAATGCACATTATTGTGTTTGTTCCAACTAGCAGCAAGCATGAATTCTATATCCATAATCTATCCTTATTAGTGAGTATAAATACATTTATTTTTCTATTTATTTAACAAATGAGTTAAGAAAAAAAAAATCAGTCTAGTTGTGTTGAATTCAGAATGGATATTAGCGGGACAAAATATGATCAAAAGTGGCCAGTCAGAATGGTTCTTACGGCCAATGATGTTAAAAATAATTCTTTTACTCTCTTTTCTGGTATAAGAGATTACATTGATAAGCAACTCGCCGAGAAAGAAATTGAAGTCTTTCATAATCAAGGAAGTGAGGTTCTAGTGCATGATTCTGACACTGAAAAACCATACCCGGGTTGTCAATTGGTGGGTTTAACCGATAAAAATATTTACTCTGCGTATCATCTTCGAGGTATTGAAGCTTTAGTTAAGGATCGAGACCTCAATCAAGGCGATATCGTTCGATTCAAATACAATCATCATCTTGGTGTAATATACTTCTCTGTTCTAAAAAGGGTATGCATTGATGTCAACTTTGATTTATATTATTACATTATTCGGATTGATAATATTATCTACCTCTAGTAACGGTTGGATGACATGATTCTTTTACTTCTAATTGAGCATCATTGTTTAATTTTTTTTAATATTTGAATAATAATTTTTTCATTAATTAAATTATATGGGAAATATTTACAAAATTTAATCAACAATTAATCTCTCTCATTTGTTGTGGCAGAAAGATGAGACTCCTGAGGCGAATAAAAAGAGTCGTGAGGATAGCAATAGCAAGTAAAGCGCAAAGTCCATTTTAATAAATAAGATCATTTGTACTGCCTAATAAGTGCTTTATATATATATATATATATATATATATATATATATATATATATATGATTGGGATAATAATAAATTTCCTTTAGATTGTTAAAATAAATGATCAATGCTTATATTATATAATATTACGAATATAAATCTCCATATTGAGATTTATTTTGTTTAGAATGAGAACAAAATTGATGAAAAATTAAGAAGTTTGATTGATCACTCCAACTCAATTTTTATTGGGCAACCCCATCATTCGTACTCTATTACATTTATTAAATCTAATTTTTTTTTTGCTTTTTGCATTTTAGACTTAACTTCTCCCAAGAAGAATAAAGATAAAATAAATTTATGCTTTGGAGGGAAAACTGAACTTTATCAATATTCTATCGATTAAATTGTATAATTTTAAACCGATACGCATTAGCGTATGATAACAGAGCAATGGCCTAAGATAACAGAGCTTCAGCATTTTTCTTTTTTCAATTGAAACTTATCAGCTCAAGGTTTCCTCAAATGACAATCTCTCCCATTTTTAACTGTTATAAAACGATAAAATTATTTTACCCTTGAATTTATAATTAAAAATTAAAATTAAGAAAGTATAAATTAATGGGGTGTCCCTATATATGTTTTCTAAACCTTGGGAGGAAATGAAATGATAAAACATAAAAATAGAAAATGGCTAATTAACTTTTTTTTTCTTCTTAAAAAACTAAAATATAGCCATTGGGCCTATTTTATAAAAATTGAATACATTTCTTATGTATGATATAAGGACATTAATGACAATGCCATTATCATTTTATTGGATTTGTCACAATTAGGAGCTGCATACACCTCTAGCGAGGCCCTGACCTCCCCCAACCCAAATTGTAAATAATATACAAAAATTATTTAGTCCACATATTAATATTTTTCTCATTTGGCTCCCCTCTGATGATTTTGTTCCTTCTTGCTTCCCTCGTTAATATTTATGTATTACCCTTGCCCCCATCAAGCATCAAACCCTGGCTCCGCCCGAGTGGAGCTACCTGAGGCCTGATTTTTATTTTTTAAATTATATAACTAAAAAATTTGCATTTTAATTTAGTCCGTAGTATCACACTCTCCCCTCCCCCCCCTCTAATTTCTTCTTTTTTCCTTTGGGTCCTCCTTTAATTATTTTATTTTATTCATTTTCGCCACCGCAACTGTCGAATTCCGGATCTACCCATGTAACTATTAATTACTTTTAAAAAAAAAACAACTCATTTTTAGTATAATTAAAACGTGAAATATGTAGATGGTTTATTTCAATATTTACATCTCTTAGAACCTCTTCTATGTTAAAGCAAAATCAATAATTATATAAAATAGATATAAAAATATATAGTGAAGCAGATTCATGCGAAATAATAAACATGCATGTACGAACTGCATGAGCAAATTTCAACTAAACTATACATCTTATTACCAATTATCGACAAGAATGATATGCACATTGCTAATATGAGAAATTTTGGTATATTAGTTCATTCTTTCACAACCAAAAACGACTCAATTTTCTAATTTTTTTTTTCTTTGAAAATCACCTTCTTTGAGAATTTGAAATCAATTACGTAAACAAGGACTATGGCTTGCAGTGGCAGCACTACAGACCCTGAAAAATGGCCTGTCAGATTCCCTCTCACAAAGACAGATATAGTCAAGAACAAAGCTTTTCTAATGGGTGCAGGCGGTAGAGATTACATACTTCGTCACCTTGGCGTCAAACTTGAAGCCCCTTGAAGAAGGTTTAGGGATCAATTTGCATGATTCTGATGCTAATGAATCAGTGTATCCGTGTCCCTTGAAGCTTTGTTTTGTTGGTGCAACTAAGTATAGACAGTTGGATCTTCGAGGTACCAATGACTTAGTTAAGGAGAGAGAACTCAAATCAGGAGATCTTGTTGGATTTAAATATGATTCTCAATGTCGTATAATACTTTTCTCCGTTCTAAAGCGGGTATGTATAACATATAAACTTGTTTTATTATCTTATTATTTGATTGGGTGATGTTTGCAACCTTTTGGTTATCCTTTTTTTTTTTCTCCCATAATATTTATTCTTTGATAACCATTAGATTGATAATATTCATGCATGCATCCTTAAATGCAGGAAAGAGTTTTCTATTTTACTAATTAATATGATACTTTTCTTCCATATAACTACATTATTATCATTTTTCACATGGAAAATTAAAATTTTTTGATGGTTTAAAATTCATAAATAAAAGTTATAGGGACATCACAGGAGCGTAATTTACCTTATTATTTTATGTGGGAAATATTTACAAATCTAAGTTGAGAATAAATTCTCGTTTTTTGTTGTTGCAGAATCAAGAGACTACTCATAATTAGAAGAACCAAGAGGGGGTGATAACGATAGCTATAGTAAAGCTCAAAGACCATTATAATAAATAGGACAATGAATGCTACCTAAATTAGTGCTTAATATAAAGAATTGGGATAAGAATTTGGAAAGAATATTATTACTTAATATTCTATAAAGCACATATTAATACCAAGAGTTTCTCTGACATTGTTAAAATAAATAATAAATGTTTCATGCTTAAAGCATAGATATATTTAAGATAATAAATTTCTCTATGTTGATATTACATTAATAAGGAACTTGTTAAATTTTTTTTTTGGTTTTAGGTTTAATTTATTTGTGTTTATGTTTTGTTGAGGGAAAACTGAAGTTTATAAATAATATTTTCTCAATTAAAATGATATACTAATTAAACAGTAACCTTCATAATTAATTATTTCAAATCCTAATATGATATCAGATGTATGACTTCTAATAAATATGCGATGACCTCAACGTACATCATGAATAGTTTTATAACTTTTATTTCAATATTTATATTTTTTTAAAATTAATCAAATTCCTTGTTAAAGAGAAAATCAAGAAAAAAGGCCAAAAAAATTATCATGAATAGTTTATTTCAATATTTACATACTCTAGCATTTTTCCATGCTATAAAAACTAAAACTGAATAATTAAATTAATGTAACATACACTAGCATTATCACACACGAGAAATATTTCAACTACTGGCAAGCATGAAATCTACAGTAATTCTAATCTGTTAGTAGCAAAAAAAAAAAAAAATTATGAAACAAAATATTTAGAGATATGCATATAGAGTTGAAAATTTTTGAATACTATAAATTCATTCTTATATATCCACAAACAAAACCAACTCAACAATATTCTAATCTTTTTAATTAATTTACTTTGTTTGAAATCTAATTGATAGCACTTAATTAAGAATGCACACTAGCAGAACTGCAGCAGAAGATGCAAAGTGGCCAGTTACTTTGTCTTTCACACAAGAAGATTTAACTAAGAAAAATCGTTTAAGCAGCTTGATGACAAAAAAATTGAAGAATTTAAAAATCAGGATCCCAAAGGTATCGAAATCAAGTTGCTTGATTCTGATAACAATGAGAAAGAATATCCGCTGTTTTGCTTGTTACCTGAAAGGAAAAGAAACTTCAAGGTACCAATGTCTTGGTAAAAGATAGAGACCTCAAAAGAGGTGATCTTGTTAGATTAAACTATGATTATCAATGTCCTGTAATGTTTTTCTTTGTTCTTAAAAGGGTACGTATACTTATTTACATCATGTGTTCAATTTATTTTGTTACCTTATAAATATTATTTTGTGGCTAATGTTAATGGTTGGTTCAAAATTTTCCTTATTTGTTATTGCAGAGTACAAACACTACTGAGGGGGAGGAGAAAGGAGGAACTGAGGACAGCAGGTGAAGTTCTAGTTCATTTTCAATAAATGGGATAATAAATATGCTATATAATCAATGCTTAATTTTAAGCATATATTTGAGATAATAGAGATTTCTTTGTTGAGATCTTGAAAATAATAACGGTTGTAAAAACGATGACGTTGATAATCTACGAGCTGCCATAAATTATTTGGAATTGTCTGAATTAATTATATTAACCAAGTTTGATTAATCACGTAAATTTAATTGATTCTAAATTAATTACTAAAAGTTTATCTAAACTGAGCAACACTATATTTCTAAGTTTTGTAAATCATAATCTTATTTTAATTTAAGTAACAGATGTTTTGACATAATTTTTTTAACACAAATTTATAATCATTGATCAACAAAATCCAATTGTTGAGATAATTCATGAATTGACAGCATTAAATGCAAGTTTTTAACTTTCAATCTCAACCATTAGATTTGATAAGATTAATAAAAATAAATTTGTATCAATAAATAGTGTAAAAAATTTGTATTAAAATATCTCTTCCCACTAGCTTAAATTTCCACATATAAATATACTTAAAATAATAAGAAATGCGAGAAGTTAATTTAATTCACGATTGAAGTCGCTTATGTTATGAAGGGATAAGTTAACCCGGATACCCTGACTTAGTCTATAATTTCTTGATGAAAATTATAATGGTCTTTGTATTTTATTTATTTATTTAAAAGTTAGTGTCCGGTTATTAAGATTGTTGTTTCCAGCGAAATTAATTTTTAACTGTAGTCATTTTACGAAAATCCACAATAATATCTATAGTACATTGTTTTAAATAGAAAATTACGATCCTTTGTTTACCAAAAAACTGAAAATCTTACATATGAAATTACACAATCATGAAAAATAAATATGATGCATTAACTTTAAGCGTTGGAATATTCAGTTTAAGCAATGACCCAACCAGCCAATAAATAGATCCTTAAGCAATAACCCAAAAACAATTTTTTTTTTTAATGATCAGCATTATCATGAATAGGTTGTTTCAATAGTTACATATTTAGAAGAAATTATCTCCATCTTATCGGAAAAAAAAGTAATTTTGACATTATGCTAAACTTAATTAATGATAATTAACCCACTCATTATTAGCATGAACGTGACAAGCCCCACTCGTGAATGTTTCCTTTCATTATTTACAACATTTTGGAAATATTTTGAATCTGAAAGCAAAATTCAACAAATACATAGAAAAATAAAAACAAAATAGCCCAAATAAATAGCTCAGAGAGGTAAGCAAATTCATGTAATATAAACATGCACAAACATGAGCAGATTTATCTAAATTATGCAACTACTCAAGCATGAAATCTACATTTCTAATCTTTTACCAATTAATAAATAAGCAAAATATTTATGATCTACATGTATCTGTGAGTTTTGGTATATTTAACTCACTCTTTCTCATTCGAAAACCAACTCAGTATACTCTTTTCAATCAACATTAATTTGTTAGATATCAATTGGCGCAAAAATGGCTAGCGGCACTCCTGCAGGATATGAAAATTGGCCAATTATATTCTATCTTACTGAAACTGATGCAAGTTACAATAACAATCGCTTTATGCTGGTTTCTACTATTACCGATTGCATGCTTGACCATCTTGTTGCCCAAGAACTTGAAGCCCTCACAAGACAAGGTATAGAGATCCAATTGGTTGATTCTGATGATAATGAAAAAGCATATCCAGGATGTCAATTGACAGCTATAAAGATTGACGATAAAGCTAAGATTCAATATCAATATTATCTTCAAGTTACCAATTCTTTAGTTCAAGACAAAGAACTCGAAGAAGAAGATCTTGTTGGACTCAAATATGATCATCAACTTGGTTTAATGCTTTTCTCCGTTCTCAGGAAGGTAAGTAATCATACATTTAAATTTTTTAAAAAAAAACCTTATTTCCCACCTAATTGAAAATATTATAAACCATTTGTTAATTAATCATCCTATATACTATTTAATTTTGACAAAAAAGTTTCCAACTTTATTAATACAATTTAAGGATTTTTTTTTTGCCATAATATATATGGAATGTAATAATTTTGACATGAAAATCAACACATATAAAAACTTAATTTTAAATTAGTAATGCGGTATATCTTGTACAATGCAGCATATTAAATAACCCTAATCAAATTATTGACAAAATATTGAAAACACTTAAATGGATTTCTTTTATTTATTCTTGCAGAGTAAAAATACTACTGAGCAAGAGAATGAAGGTGCTGAGGATAGCAAGTAGTGAAGCTCCAAGTCCATTTCAATTCATAGTATAATAAATGCTTACTTTTAAGCGTATTTAGGATATAATAAAATAAATGCTTAATGTAAAGCATATGTTTAAGATAATAAGTTTATATGGGAATATTGTTACAATAACAATTATAATGATGATAATTGTAATGGAAACTAATAAGTTTACCCTAAATCATTTGAAAGGTATTTATTTATTATGAAACAAATGTTTAGTTGGTCGCTTGAATTTTTTTTTTAATTGACTAAAGGTTCGTTGGATTTGGAATCTAAAATTTCTTTTGAGGGTATATAACTGAACTTTAATCTGTGTTTCTAAATCAAATTGATACAAAATTAAGCAGTAAATGAAATATTCACATTTGCTCATTCGATCAATTCCCAGGAGGACCATGACATAATTAAAATGCAATAAAATAAACTGTAAAAATGAAAAATTTTCACAACTCTTAAATTTCTTTTATTGATTTATCCAAATAGAAAATTTTACAGAAATTTGACTCTTGTAACTCCAACTGAGCATGAATTTACCAACTATTCACCTACTTAAAACTGTTCCAATGATTTTTAGAAAGTAATAACAATGTTGAAGCTTGCTTTTGGATTTCAACTAGTAATTATTGAATTAAAATAGTAAATATTGAACAAGAATGCACGTGACCAGAAATGTATTAAAGCCCCTTCTGTCAAATATTATTCATTATGCGAAAAAAAATTAAAATAATTCATAACGGACTTTCTAGACTTAATTTTCATTGTTGATTCAATGATATATATTGCTCATAATCAAATTATTAAAAAAAAAATGAACCACGTACATCATAAACAGTTTACATTTCAATATTTACATAATTGAGAACTTTTCAATGGCTAAATTGATTTAGGATGGTTTGAGTCTTTAATGTTATTTTAATTAGTATATCTATTACTTTAAGGAGTCAAGTAACCGCTTTATCGTTAATTTCTTAAAGAAAAGTAAATAAATAAATATGAGAGAAAGAGAGAAGAGAATTCATGCATGCAATATGCACATGATATGATCGAATGAACATGAGGAAATTTCAAACTAAATTATTATGCATGTGATTCGACTTCTATCAAAGACAGGCAAGCATGAAATCAACATTCTGATCTAATATGTATTGGTATTAAATTCAATCTTTTAAAACAAAAGCCAAACTCAAGATTTCCATATTTGTTAATTAATTTACTTTTTTTTTTGAAATCAATTAAGCAAGAATGATTAGTAGTGGGGAAGATGATTAGTTGATTGTCTCTTACTAAAGCTATTGAAAGCAAGAATGATTAGTCGTTTTAAGCTGACTTCTTCTATAAGAGATCGCATATTCAAGCAGCACAATGAAAAATTGAAGAACTTAAGAAACTTGGTAGTGAAGGTATCGAGATCCAATTGCTTGATTCTGATAATAATGAAAAAGCATATGTAGACCGTGGATTGGTAGGTGCAAAGCACAAAAAAGCTTAGGATGGTTGTTGCAGGGGAAAAAGGTTACCGAGAAGGATGTAATGTAGCTCCAATTCCATTTGAATAAATTGGAATATATGCTTAATTGGAAGCATATATTTAAAAAAATCTCCATGTTGAGATTGTTAAGTAGTAATTAATGCATGCTTAATGTAAAACATATATTTCTACTAATAAATTCCTATGTATTGAGATTGTTACAATAATAATTATAATTATAATGAAATCAACAAATTTACCATAGATTTTTGGCAATAATCTTTCTACATTAAATTGAAAGCCTAAACACTGAAAATAAAAAGAGAAAATAAAAACTTCAATAGGAAATCAACATTGGTGTAATGTTTATTCTAATATAATGAGGAAGAATATCCACTCTTGTTGTGTTTGTTACGTGATTAAAGGAAAAAAGAAACTTAACAGCTATCCTGAATATTTACTTCGAGGTGCCAATGTCTTGGTTAAAGATAGAGAGCTCAAAATAGGTGATCTTATTATATTAAAATATGATTATCAACGTCATGTAATGCTTTTCTATGTTCTTAAAAGGTACATACACTCATTTATAACATGTGTTTAATTTATTTCGTTAACTTATAAATATTATTAGGTGGGTAAGGATAAAGGTTGATTAAAATGTCTACACTTTTAGATATGCTATTGCAAAGTATAAAGACTACTGAGGATGAGGGGAAAGAGGGACGAGGATAAAAAATAAAAGCTAGTTCCAAATTCATTTTAATTATAAATACGATGAATAAATAAGCCACATAATAAATACTTAAATTCCAGCCTACATTTCAAGATAATAAAATTCTTTTGGTTTAGATTGTGAATATTGTAACGCTTGCACAAAAAATTACTTCGAAAATCTACAAGCTGCCATAAATTATTTGGATTTATTTGAGTTAATTATATGACCAAAGTTTGATTGGTCACTTCAATTTAAATCATTTTGAATTACTAAAGTTTGCTTTATCATTTGAGAACACCAAGTTATTGAATCATCATTTTATTTTAACTTATGCTTCTGCAAGTTATTATAGTACTTTTCAAAAAGAAAAATAAAAAGAATTTTACTCAATTTAATTCAACATATATAACAGCATATATCATGAAACTATTAGTTTATTCCACAAACACATCTCACAATATTAGTGACTTTTTTCTGTAATTTGAAATGTAATTTTTAATAATTCATTTTCCTTATTTTGTTGTTTGCATGATGGACTGAGACTACTGATCATGAAGGCTAAGAGGGTGATGAGAAGGATATCAAATGCTTAATGCAACCTAAATAAGTTCTTAATATAAAATATATATTCAAGAAAAATAAATAATAAATTCTTCATGCTAGAGCATACATATATAAAAGAAATATTTCTCTATGTTGAATTTTTATTTTTATTTTTATTTATAGAGAAGGAAAAACTAAATAAAAAATACGAGTCTCTATTAGGTATATCAAAATGATTCAATATGTTTTAAACAAACTAATTAGTAGGTGTAACATCAATTAAAATTTCGGTACCAGGATCAATATGATATGCGGTGAGTTTAGATGCTTCATTAGTCATCTCAGCAAAGTTAGTCCTAAGGGTCTGCTCCAATTTCCCAGAACTCCATTGTAGCTTCTTCGCCATTGTAGTCTTGATTGTCACATGAAGAAAAGTAATGCAACTTAGGATTGTGGGACCTACTAACTATGACATGAAATGGTTCACCACTCAGAGTAAAAGGCTCCGTTGTAAGCAAAAGCTTAACAACTCCTTTATTAGGAAAGTCATCAATGATATTGTTATCATCTAACTCGTTACCTTCATAAATTGGCTTTTTGCATGTCACGTCGATATCTACACTCTCTTCAGTTGCAGACTTCACCTTACCTATCATTTCAGAAATTTGGATATTGTGGACAGGAATTTTTGCTTCACCTTAGCTATCATTCCAATGTATGTTTCTAAAAATTAAAATAAATATTATATCCTTATATCTAGGGCATCTATTCTAATATCTGGATTTTTTTTTCAGGATGATTCCTCGAATAGGCTAATGAGGTTTGAATTAGTACTCACTATTATGGGATTTGTTTGTACCATTTCTTCTATTTTGATTGGAGTCTTTTCAGGATGATTCTCGGAATAGGCTAATGAGGTTTGAATTAGTACTCACCATTGTGGGATTTTTTTCCACCATTTCTTCTATTTTGATTGGAGTGTTTCGATTGTACTTTGTAGTCGCATCAGGTAACATACATGACATGTTTAAAAGGGATATGACTTGTATGGTAGTTGTTGCAATTTTTTTGCTCTTTGGACTCGTGCATTATGATTGGCTTAGTAGAGGTATGAGGCTGTTGTGGGAGTGAAGAGATGTGGTAGCCGTGGGAGCATTCGTGGGACCGAAGAGCTTTGGAAATTGTGGGAGATACTATCTTTTTATTTTGCACATTTTAGTTGATATATGTAAAGGGATCATTACCATTGCTAGTTACCATTTACTAGTTGATACATGTTAATGATATTTTGCTACAGTAATATATTTTCTATGAATTTGAATTGTTTTTAATGATAAGCATTTTGACACCATAATTATATGTTTGAATGACTGGATATGATTTTGAATGACCAGTTATTTTGTGTTGGTGATTGCAGATTTCACCTTATCTATCATTTCAGAAACTTGGATATTATGGACAGGAATTTCGGCTTCTCTAACGGTAAAGGAGTCAACACATTGAACCATGATATTCCTTGTGTAAGCAACTTTATTTCAAATTCACAAAATAAGTTGATTAAAAGATTAAAACATTGAATTGTTTTTTTGTTGTGAAAGAATATTGAATAAATATAGAAAATTCTCATACTAATTAGATGTACATTTCATCATAGCTGGCTTAAGAATATAAGGGGCGTAAGGCAAACAAATTGAAATTGTTGAGCGGATCATATAATTAAAATGGTGATGTAAAATTATTATTAATATAAACTTAAAATAATATTTTATATTTATCGTGCTACTTTAGTGATTTTTTCGTATAATATATATATATATATATATATATATATATATATATTATTTTATCTTATATTTATACTATAT
The DNA here is from genome assembly GCA_013180625.2 of Boswellia sacra. Taxonomy (NCBI): domain Eukaryota; kingdom Viridiplantae; phylum Streptophyta; class Magnoliopsida; order Sapindales; family Burseraceae; genus Boswellia; species Boswellia sacra. The sequence continues at coordinate 59,372 of SNVD02012925.1, forward strand.
GTTTTTATTTTATTTTATGTTTAATTTATTAAAAATTATGTTATTTCAATTATGTAACTTTCACATCCTTTATATTTATATTCAATGTATGTTTCTAAAAATTAAAATAATTATTATATTCTTATATCTAGGGCATCTATTCTAAAATCTGGATTTTTTTCCTCAGGATGACTCTTGGAACAGGCTAATGAGGTTTGAATTAGTACTCACCATTGTGGGATTTGTTTGTACCATTTCTTCTATTTTGAATGGAGTCTTTTCAGGATGATTCTCGAAATAGGCTAATGAGGTTTGAATTAGTACTCACCATTGTGGGATTTGATTGTACCATTTCTTCTATTTTGATTGGAGTGTTTCGATTGTACTTTGCAGTCGCATTAGTAACAGACATGATATGCTTAAATGGGATATCACTTGTACGGCAGTTGTTGCAATTTTTTTGCTCTTTGGACTCATGTATTATGATTGGCTTAGTAGAGGTATGAGACCGTTGTGGGAGTGAAGAGATGTGGCATCGGCGGGAGCATTAGCGGGATTGAAGAGCTTTGGAAATTGTGGGAGATACCATCTTTTTATTTTGCATATTGTAGTTGATATACCTAAAGGGATCATTAACATTGCTAGTTACCATTTACTAGCTGATATTTGTAAATGATATTTTGCTACGGTAGTATATTTTCTATGAATTTGAATTGTTTTTAATGATAAGCATTTTGACGCCATAATGATATGTTCGAATGACTGGCTATGATTTTGAATGACAACTTATTTTGTGTTTGTGATTGCGGATTTCACCTTATCTATCGTTTTAGAAACTTGGATATTGTGGACAGAAATTTTTGCTTCTCTAACGGTACACATTGAACCATGATATTCCTTGTGCAAGCAAATTTATTTCAAATTCACAAAATAAGTTGATTAAAAGATTAAAAAATTGAATTGTTTTTTTGTTGTGAAAGAATATTGAATAAATATACAAAATTCTCATACTAATTAGATGTACATTTCATCATAGCTGGCTAAAGAATATATGGGGCGTAAGGCAAAAATATTGAAATTGTTAAACGGATCACATAATTAAAATGGTGATGTAAAATTATTATTAATATAAACTTAAAATTATATTTTATATTTATCGTGCTACTTTAGTGATTTTTTCGTATTTTATATATATTATTATTATATCTTATATTTATACTATATGTTTTTATTTTATTTTATGTTTAATTTTTTAAAAATTATGTTATTTCAATTATGTAACCCATTTCACATCCTTTCTATTTATATTCAATGTATGTTTCTAAAAATTAAAATAATTATTATATCCTTACATCTAGGGCATCTATTCTAATGTCTAGATTTGTTTTTTCAGGATGATTCCTGGAACATGCTAATGAGGTTTGAATTACTACTCACCATTGTGGGATTTGTTTGTGCCACTTCTTCTATTTTGATTGGAGTGTTGCGATTGTACTTTGCAGTCGCATCAGGTGACATACATGATATATTTAAATGGGATATGACTTGTATGGTGCTTGTTGCAATTTTTTTGCTCTTTGGACTTGTGTATTATGATTGGCTTAGTAGAGGTATGGGGCCGTTATGGGAGTGAAGAGATGTGGCAGCCGTGGGAGCATTTGTGGGACTAAAGAGCTTTGGAAATTGTGGGAGATACTATCTTTTTATTTTGCATGTTGTAGTTGATATACGTAAAGGGATCATTACCATTGCTAGTTGCCATTTACTAGTTGATACATGTGAATGATATTTTGCTACGATAGTATATTTTCTATGAATTTGAATTGAATTGTTTTCAATGACAAGCATTTTGACACCATAATTATATGTTCGAATGACTGGCTATGATTTTGAATGACGAGTTATTTTGTGTTTGTGATTGCAGATTTCACCTTACCTTACGTTTCAGAAACTTGGATATTGTGGACAGGAATTTTTGCTTCTCTAACGGTAAGGGAGTCAACACATTAAACCATGATATTCCTTGTGTAAGCAAATTTATTTCAAATTCACAAAGTAAGTTGATTAAAAGATTAAAAAATTGAATTGTTTTTTTGTTATGAAAGAATTTTGAATAAATATAGAAAATTCTCATACTAATTAGATGTACATTTCATCATAGCTGGCTTAAGAATATATGGGGCACAAGGCAAAAATATTGAAATTGTTAAACGGATCATGTAATTAAAATAGTGATGTAAAATTATTATTAATATGAACGTAAAATTATATTTTATAAAAATCGTGCTACTTTAGTGATTTTATCTTATATTTATACTATATGTTTTTATTTTATTTTATGTCTAATTTATTAAAAATTATGTTATTTCAATTATGCAACCCATTTCACATCCTTTATATTTATATTCAATGCATGTTTCTGAAAATTAAAATAACTATTATATCCTTACATCTAGGGGATCTAATCGAAGACCTAGGGGATCTAATCGAAGACATAGGGTATATGCTTCCCTAAACTTTGAAAATTAAAATTTATACTACTCATTTCCACAAGATTCCAATAGAGAGAGGGCTCCACTGTTATCTTAGAATATATATCTATATATATCTATGTGTGTGTGTGTGTGTATGTATATGTATATATATAAAGTTGTAATTATGATATGAATCATGTCAGGTTACTATTAATATTATATCAATTTGAATGAGAAAATAGTATTGGAAAATTTCAGTTACTCCTCCAAACGTATAAACAAATAAATCAAATCTCGAATTAGGTTACATTTTCTTAAGATAAATTTATAATAATTTTATTTTTCGATAATTTTATATCTATAACGCTTCTATAATCAACTCATTCTTTTTACAATTTGAGTTAGTAATATATTATTTAATGACAAATTATCATATCATACAATTTAATATCTTTCATTTACTTTTATTTTTTGTTTACTAGGTAATATTTTATCAATTTAAGTTGTAAAAGAATTGATTATAAATGGAACATTTTATTCTGTTTTAATATTGGTCGGGAAATTTAAGTTGTAAAAAGTTGTAGATTGTAGATATACTGTTTCTCCTTTTTTTTTTAATATTAGTCCAGAAATTTGAGTTGAAAAAGTTGATTAATAAATTTATTATAGTACTTATAATATTGTTGCTTAGTTAAGGAAACAAATAATGATTCAAAAGAAATTGAACTAAACAGATCAATTAAACTATATATATAATATACCCTTGTATAGTTTTTATTTATTTTTTACCTTTTCTACAAACAAAAAAAATAAAAATAAAATCTCAACCTAAAGAACTGTTTCTTGGCATTAGGAATTTATTATTTGTTTTCTGTTTCTTGGCATTAGTAATTTATTATTTGTTTTTCTTAAAAAAATATTTTATGTGAAGCACTAATTTGAGTAGCATTAATCATTGACGATATATTCATCATCACCCTCTTAACTTTCCACTCTGCAACAGTCAAATAAGGAAAATTAATTATTTAAAAAATGCATTTCACATTACGAAAAAAAGGTTACTAATATTGCAATATCACAATATATATATAAATGGGTGCGTGCGCGCATGTGAAATAAACTAATAGTTTCATAATATATGTTGTGATATATGTTGAATTAAATTAAGTAAAATTCTACCTTTTTTTAAGTATCGTAATAACATGCAGAAGTTAATGTTAAATACAATGACGATTCAATAACTTGGTGTTCTTGAATGATACAACAACCTTTTAGTAATTTGAAATAATTTAAATTGCAATGATCAATCAAACTTTATGGGAGCTTGTAGATTTTCAACGTAATTGTTTGTACAACCATTACAATATTCACGACCGCAACAAAAAGAATTTTATTATCTTAAATGTATGCTTAAAATTAATTATTAATTGTATGGATTATTTATTCATCGTATCTATAATTAAAATTTATTTGGAGCTAGCTTTACGTTTTATCCTTTGTCCCTCTTTCCCCGCAACACCATAGTCTTTGTCCTCTGTAGTAGGAAATAAGATAAAAATAAAAGATTGGAATATCTAATTAATCAACCTTTGTCATTACCCACTGAGTAATATTTATAAGGTAACAAAATAAATTAAATACATAATATAAATAAGTGTGCATACCTTTTAAGAATTGAGAAAACGTTACACAATGTTGATGATCATATTTTAATTAAATAGGATCACCTATTTTGAGATTTCTATCTTTAATCAAGGTATTGGTACGTTGAAATAGATATTGAGGATGATTGTTAAGTTTGTTCCTTTTAATAAGGTAAAAAATGCAAGAGTGGATAATCTTTCTCATTATATCAGAATCAAGCAACTTTCTGTGCCTCTGTGTTACTGATTTTTAACTTCTTTAATTTTTTTTTCAGTCAAGCAGCTTAAGTATGTAATCTCTTGCAGCAGCACTTAGCCTAAAACAATTTTTCTTAGTTAATTCTTCTTTTGTAAGAAGCAAAGTAACTGGCCACTTTCCATCTTCTGCAGCACTACTGCCACCAACCATCCTTAATAAATGTAATAATTGGTTTAAGTTTGTTCACGCCAACTTTGATTTTCTGTTGAAGGATTTTATTTTTCTCTTTTTGTTTTCAGTGTTTCGGGTTTTAATTTAATGTAGAATGATTAATTGATATCTCTATAGTAAGCTTGTTGATTTCATTATAATTTCCATATATATTAACAATCTTAACACACAGGGATTAGTTATCGTTGATCAATGTTTTACATTAAGCATGTGTTAATTACCATTTAACAATCTCAACTTGGAGAAATTGAGGATTTGTTTGTTTGCATTTTTAGAAAATTTTTTGCTTGGTGTTTTAGGATTTTTGGAATTAGCGATTTAGGGTTTTCTTCTTCTTTTTTTTTTTATTTTGAGAATAAATTATGTAGTAAATTTTGGATTATATGACAATGAGGGCAAAATGGGTTTTTCCTATTTCAATTAGTGTTTAATCTAACGGAAAACATTAGATGAGGATTTTAAGTAAACTTCAGGGACGTAAAAAAATGTATAATTGTTCACCTATTTATATTAAGGCAAAACTCAAGAGAACTTATTGTATTGTCCCATATTTTTATTTATTTCATATTAAATTGATCATTGTAGTACAATTACAATTGCAAGTGGTTAGTAAAAGAATGAGGTGAATTGTTATGACCACTTTAATCGGAAGCAACTGATGTAAGCAACAAAACCACTGGTCAAATCTGAGGTCCAAAAATAATTGTTATCCACACTTTGTACATATTGCAATATCTAATGAAGTCTTAATATTTCTTTCGGCCCATAGCAGTGCATCCTTTGTTGTCAGTTTTACTGATATGATATTTGATAGTGATGAATATGTTTGGTGCTTTATGCTTGTTGGGAAACTCTGTCTTATTTTTAATACGTATAAAGATTTAGTGGAAAATCTATTTTGTTTGTTCTCTGATTCCTTATATGTTGTTGTCTGCTTGCCAAACCCTTGCGTGTGACTTATTATCTTTTTCTCTTAATAAATAGTTTCTTGATTTTTTATTTAGTTGGCCACTGCTTGACTTGGTAAGGATCATGTTTTTATTTGGTAATATACTATGTTTTGTGTGCAAATAAATACTTTCTCTCTGAGTAATCAATCAACTAATGACGTTTGAGTAAAAATTGTTTTATATTTAACTGATTCTATTAGTTTGCTTCCGAGCTTTACAAACGAGTTTTTCAGGAGGAAGATAATATTCTTGAAAACATGGATATGACAGCATTACTAAAAAGGGACCAAATTCTTTATTCAGGGGTGTTGGTTGGAAAGGACTGAAGTGTTAGAAACATATGATGGGAAAGGAACCAGATAATGGATGACTATGGTTTATCCCGTGTCGATTTCCTAATATTGGGCCCCTGTTTTTTTCAATTTCGAACAATTATGTCAAACTGGTAGCAATTGTCGTATGTTTGGGAGGTATTAGGGGCATCATTTATATGGATAAGGTTTTAATATCTAGTAACTTCCATCAACAAGTGAATGTTTGCATAAAAGCATTGGAGAATCAACTTAGAGCACAAGGAGAACCATTAGAGAGCAAGCCTAACTCCAAATTGGACCCTAAAAGATGGAATCTGTCGACTGATGATTGGCCTTTTGAGTTGAGAGCTCTTGAAGTTGTCATTCGAGTTATGTTTTTCATCTATCGATCTTAGGTGCATAACAGATTAATATCTTATTTATTGTTCAATTTTGTAGTTAAATTTCAATTTATGATATTTTTTTTTGAATGATATTGTTGTGTTGGTTACTTAATGAAAGGAAACAGAAACTTAATAACCATAATCCTGAATGTTTACTTCAAGGTGCCAATTCTGGGTAAAGATAGAGAACTCAAAATAGGTGATCTTATTAGATTAAAACATGATTATCAATGTTGTGTAATGTTTTTATGTGTTCTTAAAAGGTACACACGCTTATTTATAGCATGTGTTTAATTTATTTCGTTATTTTATAAGCATCATTCGGTAGGTGATGATGAAGGTTGATTAAAATGTGTAAACTTTTAGATATGTTAATCTTTACTTTTATCTTATTTGCTATTACAGAGTACAAAGACACTGAGGATGAGGGGAAAGAGGGACGAGGATAAAAAATAAAGCAGGCTCCAAATTCATTTTAGTTATAAACGGGATGAATAGATAAGTCATATAATAAATACTTAATTTCTAGCATACATTCAAGATAATAAAATTCTTTTTGTTTAGATTGTGAATATTCCAACGGTTGTACAAACAATTATATTGAAAATCTACAAGCTGCCATAAATTATTTGGATTTGTTTGGATTAATTATCTCACCAAAGTTTGATTGGTCATTTCAATTTAAATGATTTTGAATTACTAAGAACTTGCTGTATCATTTGAGAACACGAAGTTATTGAATCATCATTTTATTTTAACTTAAACTTCTGCAAGTTAGTATAGTATTTTACAAAAACAGAAAAAAAATAATTTTACTCAATTTAATTCAATATATATCACAACACATACCATGAAACCCTTAGTTTATTCCACACACACCCCTCACAATATTAGCGACTTTTTTCGGGTAATTTGAAATGCTTTTAATAATTAATTTCCTTATTTTGTTATTTTACAGAATGGATGAGACTATTGATCAAGAAGGTTAACAGGGTGATGATTAAGATGTCAAATGCTTAATGCAACCCAAATAAGTGCTTAATATAAAATATATATTTAAGAAAAATAAATAATAAATTCTTCATGCTAGAGCAAATGTATATCTGAGAAATATTTCTCTATGTTGAGATTTTATTTTCATTTTTTATTTATAGAAATGGAAAAACTAAATAAAAAATACAAGTCCATATTAGATATTTTAAAATTATTCAATATATTTAAAATAGACTAATTTGTAGGTGTAACATTCATTAAAATTTCGGTACCGGGATCAATATGGTATGCGGCGAGTTTAGATGCCTCATTAGTTATCTCAGCAAAGTCAGTCCGGAGGTTCACCAGGTTGTGGTTTGCATCAATTTGCCAAAACTCCATTGCAGCTTCTTCAGCTCAGCCATTGTAGTCTTGATTGTCACATAAAAAAAAAAAGAGTAATGCAACTTAGGATCGTTGGACATGCTAACCATGACATGAAATGGCTCGCCACTGGGAGTGAGAGGCTCTGCCGCAAGCAAAAGCTCAACAACTCTATCGGTAAGGCATCAAAAATTTTGTTATTATCTAATTCATTGCCTTCATAAATGAGCATTTTGCATGTCACATTGATACCTACACTCTCTTCAATTGCGGACTTCACCTTAGCTATCATTTCAAAAACTTTGGATCTTGCGGAGAGGGATTTCTACTCCTCCAATGATATGGAAGTCAGTGCATTGAACCATGATTTTTGTGTAAGCAAATTGATTTAAAATTCACCAAATATGTTGATTAGAAAGATTAAAAAATTGAGTTGTTTTCTTTGTTACGAATTTATATTGAATTAATATACAAAATTCTCATATTAATTAGATGTAGATTTCATCACAGCTGGTTGAAGAATTTATGGGGCATAAGGCAAAAATATTGAGATTGTTAAATAGATCATATAATTAAAATCGTGATGTAAAATTATTATTAATATGAACATAAAATTATATTTTATACTTGTCGTGCTACTTTAGTGATTTTTTCGTATTATATTTACAATATATGTATAATATTTTGTGTTATATTTATACTATATGTTTTTATTTTATATTGTATTTAATTTATTAAAAATTATGTTATTTTAATTATATAACCCATTTTGCATCCCTAATATTTATATTATGAAGAAAAATAAATTGTTCATGCGAGAGCATAAATATTTTTAAGAAATATTTCTCTATGTTGAGATTTTATTTTTATTTTTTTATAGAAAAGGAAAAACTAAATAAAAAATACAAGCCTATATTACGTATTTTAAAATTATTCAATATATTTTAAACAGACTAATTAGTAGATGTCACATCCATTAAAATTTCGGCACCAGGATCAATATGGTATGTGGCGAGTTTAGATGCTTCATTAGTTATCTCGACAAAGTCGGTGCTAAGGGTTACCATGTTGTGGTCTGCATTAATTTCCCAAAACTCAATTGCAGCATCTTCCGCTCGGCCATTATAGTCTTTGATAGTTTTGGAGGTATGCAGTTATAAAAAACATAACAGTAAACTATAATGTAAATCAGCACAGGAGGATTTTTACGTGGTTCAGTTTAAAACTTACGTCCACGGACAGCTATAGAGCTGCAATTCACTAAGTTCTTGTTGGTACAATCTTTAGGACCTTTTACAGTGCTACTCACTCTCACACACTGACCTAATCTTTGACAAACAAAATCCCGTCAAGATCTTAAACTCTAGTGACACTGCCCACTCTCTGTCGTAGATAACTTAACAATACACTGTTAAGTTACACATAACAATGATGTCTGACACTGAATTATATAAATACTTAACCCGTAAGTTATCTCAAGTGTCTACTAACTCACACAGACTCGATCAACAACTTATGTACGAATTCTACCACTCATACATGGATCAAAAGAATCAAATCAATGAAGACATTCCTTTTACGTTGAAGCTCTCTTCTATGAATTCATGGAATGCTGAACTCAAGACTCTCTCACAACCAAAATAGCCAACATGTTAATCTCTCAATCACGTAATCAGCCGCCTGAATAGCTTTGTATATATATAGTGAGAGGTCTGACCTGAAATCTCCTAGAAATCCTGTAAAAATTCTAATCACAATCATATTAGGATTAGGAGAAATAAAATAGGAAGTGTTATAAACAAACTCCAAAAGGAATTAGGACAAATAAATATTCTCCTATTCTAATTAGGATACAAGATATTATGTCCTAATGTAAAGAGACATTTATTCCAAATCAAATACTTCCTAAAATATAATTCTAGAAACATTGAAATAGGAATAAAAATAATATTCTTGTTTTATCACAAGTTGATCAAAACTCATCATGTGCATGGCACATGCATATGTAGTAGACTTTGACACCAACAATCTCCCCCTTTTTGACAACTTGTGATGAAAACACCAAACTGTTTCTGATCAAAGAATATCACACCTGATAAGTCAATCATAAAAATAAGCTGCCATGAAATAGCAAACAGAAATTATCATGTGTAAAGAATTAACCAATGAGCTATTACAAAACTCATAACAGAACACTGTCATAATAAGTATATCCTGCAATCAAAATGACTTTGTCAAACTGATGAAGCAACACAATTAATCAATTCATGATCAGAGCAATTATATCAATTAATGCAATCAGATCATGATCAGAGCAAAAACATTCATCAACGCAAGATATCTTGAATGCACACATAAAGCAAACATAAGAAGTTCTTCTTACTCCCTCTGACTACTTACATCCTTTGAGAAATAAGCAACAAAAATATAAACAAAACAGAAGTAAGTAACCATGGTAATATCAGACGTAACAAAAAGATCAGAAAATCGGAAAACTCCTTGATCTCTCCATTGATTTCAGCACAAGTGCCAAAAGCACTTAACGAAGGCTTGGAGACTTACGAACTGGAGGAGAAGAGGAACTGCCAGTGCACTTCCTAAGTTTTCCCTGTTGTGGTTGGAGTCGGCTGTGCAAAAGCTATAGGAGCAGTGTGTGTTAGCCCTAAGGCTACATGATAATTTTGATGATAACAATACACATTGATTAATTGTGATTTACTAACATGTTTATTTATATGCAAGAGTAATATCATTGAAATAATTGTAAAATCAAGAAAAGGCTTATTAAAATGAAGTGTTGAAGCTAAGGAGAAGACTACATGTTAAAGGCACCAAAGTTTAAGACCAAGGATTGACTCAAGGAATGTGACACATGAGCAATGTTCAATCAATTGGTCATATATATCTCTACAAATATCCAAATGATGTGATTATTGAGCCTTTGGAAAGATTATTCAATTTATAACATTTCATATGTTTTAATGAAATTCAAATTTCAAGTGGAAGGTTGTCCAAATCATCATGCAAGTTGAAAGACAAATGGAAGCAGCTGACATGAGCACCGAATACTCTTTTGGACATATCTTGAACTAGAAAAATCAAAATGACTTGATTCTTACGGCATTAGAAAGATGACTTAATGGGGCACATTTCATATGTTTTGAAGAAATTCAAATTTCAAATGTAAGGCTGACATAATTGACATGCAATTCGGTGGACTGACACAGAGAAGAAAAATCAACTCACATGAGCACCGAATGGTGTTTTGGCCATATCTTAAGATAGAGATATCCAAATGCTTTGATTCTTGATGTTTTGGAAAGCTTATTCAAATATTCAGATTTTTATGTTTTGAATAAATTCAAATTTCAAACGTAAGGCTGAAAGAATTATCATTCAATTTGGTGGACTGACACAAGAAAGAAAAATCAAGTCACATGAGTACTGAATGGTGTTTTAGCCATATCTTGAGCTACAGATATCCAAATGACTTGATTCTTGATGCGTTGGAAAGCTTATTCAAATGTACAGATCTTTTATGTTTTGTACATTTTCAAATTTCAAACATAACATTGACAAAAATGGTAGACAAAATTATGGTTTTTATGGTGGGCGGAAAATTTGGAGATGGCGTCTTCACTTGATTAAGTTCATCTCATTTGCCTATAAAAGGAGCCCTTCTCCCATGCATTCAAGTAGAGCAAGAGAAGCATTTTATCAAGCAAAAAGCAAGAGAAATATCAAGTATAGAGAGCTTTTATATTATTTATCTACTCTTTGAAGAGAGTTATACTTTTGTTGTAAAAATTATCTTTGTTCTTGTATTGTGGTGAGAGTGAGATATTATTGGAAAGGATAATAGTTATCCTTGAGAGAACTCTTGTTGTGTGTTATCAAGAGTTGAAGGAAGTTTCCTTGGTGAGGTTGTTCATCAAGAAGAACTCTTGGTGTGGTGTTATCAAGAGTTGAAGGAAGTTGCCTGGGTGAGGTTGTTCATCAAGAAGAACTCTTGGTGTGGTGTTATCAAGGGTTGAAGGAAGTTGCCTTGGTGAGGTTGTTCATCAAGAAGAACTCTTGGTGGGTGTTATCAAGAGTTGGAAGAAAAAGTCTTGGTGAGGTTGTTCATCAAGCAAGTTGTAAAGATTTCTACAACTTAGTGGAAAGCTTAGCTCGTGGAGTTAGGAGCCCGTGGACGTAGGCAAGGTTTGCCGAACCACGTAAATTGAGTTTGCACTCTCTCTATCCCTTTCCTCTTTACATTTACTTGCACTTGTGATTGTTCAATATTGTTATGCTTTTCATCTTCTTCACCTTTATTCTCAAAGAAAGAGTGAACTAATTTTAATCTTTCAAGAAAAGTCATCTAAATCCATTTTTATAAATAAAAACCCAATTCACCCCCCCTCTTGGGTTGCCATACCTGGGTCAACAGTGTGTTCTTCAGCTGTGTCAGAAGAAGTGGAAGTGACTTCAGCTACAATTCTTCGAATCTCCTTGTCACGTCTCTTTACATTGGTTTCGGCCTTTCCATCTGCAACTTCCTTTGTGAAGTACTTCTCGAACTTATGCTTGATGTCGGCTGTGAGAAACTTATTGGTCTGTAGAAAAAATTTCCAGAACAGGAAGAGAGAAGCAAGATGCGAGACAGGGAAGACACTGTTGTGGGAGTATGGAATGAATAGGAGAAGTCCAAAACCGATTTGTAATATACTAGGCCAGATTTAAAAACAATTTTGTTTTTAACAAAAATTAGTGTCAAATCTATTTCCAAAACCGTTTCATAACTGACAGTTATGGACAGAAATACAAATTTGATTCCAATTTGAATAAGGAATTCTAATAGAATTAGGATTCCCGCCATTGAAACTTCTTCCCCTCAATTCAATAATGCTGACATGACATTTTTGACACATGGACACATAAGAAAATCAAATTTTGGATAAGCACAAAGAGCATCGTATGTTATGAAAAACGTAACAGAACACAGTTAAAAATAACACAACAACAATATCTGAACATCATATGAATCATTCTAAGAAAGCATATTTAAGAGCTGTTTTATTTTTTTAATTATTTTATCACTTAATCCAATTGAGTGATCAATTTGAGCATGCTTCTTGCATACACAAAAGTTAGTCTCGATATGATTTTGCTAAATAATACAGTAGCTTTCACACATGTATAGAGGTAGCCCTTTTCCATTTGAGTGGGTGACCTCACTATATTTCCTAGATACAATGAAGTTACTCTCAATGGATGCCTTTCACACATCATATACTGGTAGCCCTCTCTGTATTTTTCATTTTAAACTAGTATTTTATTATTCACACAATTTTATATCACAGCTCACACATGCTTAATTAGAAGAAAAGTTATGATATTGTAGATACAATTAACATAACAGTAAGCAGTGTTCATTCATGTAATTGACAGATGCCTAAGGCTTTTCTTAAATTTTCAAATCTTGTTGTATTCAATGCCTTAGTGAATAAGTCAGCCAATTGTTTATCAGTGGAGATATGCTTAATATGTATCACCTTAAATTCTACCAGTTCCCTTATAAAATGGTATATAATATCAATGTGTTTTGTTTTAGAATACTGAATAAATTTTTGGAAATATTTATTGCACTAGTATTATCACAGAACACAGTTATAGGCTTTTGTCAATACCATAATCACTTAACATTTGCTTCATCCACAATAGTTGTGTGCAACAACTCCCTGCTGCTATGTATTCAGCTTCAGCAGTAGATAAAGAAATAGAATTCTGCTTTTTGCTATGCTAGGAAACCAAGTTAGTACCAAGATAAAAACAACCTCTTGAAGTGCTTTTTCTGTCATATGTATTTCCTGCCCAATCAGCATCACTAAACCCTACAAGATAATCATTTGTATCTTTAGAAAACCATATTCCATAATCATGTGCTCCATAAACATACCTGATGATTCTCTTAGCTACTGACATATGTGATTCTTTGGGATTTGCTTGAAATCTAGCACAAAGTCCTACACTAAAGCATAAGTCTGGTTTGCTTGTTGTGAGGTATAGTAGGCTACCAATAATGCTTCTGTACAAACTTGCATCAACATCTTTTCCTGCATTGTCTTTTGAAAGTTTTAGATTAGTACTGATAGGAGTTTTCATTGGTTTTGCATTCTCAAGCCCAAACTTCTTTACAAGGTTTTTAGCATATTTTGATTGAGATATGAATATTCCATCATTCATTTGCTTAACTTGCAATCCAAGAAAGAAATTTAATTCTCCTACCATGCTCATCTCAAACTCTTCCTGCATCACCTTAACAAACTGATGCGTTCGAAACTAGCAAGTATACTAGTCGCACAAGTAATAAAGTGATAAGTAAGATATCGTTCCCACGAGGATTAATTCTAATTAAATTTGTTATTTGAAAGCGAAAACAGAATAAATGGGGGGTTTTGTTGATTGATTAACTAAACTCAATACGAAAGAAAATGAAGAATAATACAATGCAGAGTTAAATCAATTGAGAGATACACAATGAAAGAAATCTGGTTAAGGGATAATTCTCTACCACAAGATATGGATTTGTGAATTAATCACAGAATTGTCATCCAATTACACCATTGA